>VWZK01004961.1:0-46692 GCA_013396935.1 Baryphthengus martii
TTAGTTAGTCTTCCCTTGTTTCACTGGAACTTCCTTAATTTTTTTTCTACACAATTATCTTTGTACCTCGCTGTGTTGTAATACCTATTATTTAAGAGGGTAACTGAGATGGGGAGGCTAAGGAGCTTAGTATTATTCTGTACAACACAGAGTTTTCAAAAATATTCTTCTGAAGCCATATACAGACAAACACCCACCAAGCTATCTCCATCTTCCTCTGTGAAAAAGAAATTCCTGCTGGGAAGTGATGAGAAGAGATCCTTGCAAAGGGACAGGCTGAGTAAAATGCAGCAGGACATGGGAGTGTGCTCATTGCTCCTCATTAGTGGAGGAATCTGTACAGCACATCACAGCACACACAGGCCCATGTGACAGCTAGTGCACCTCTGCACTATAATACAATACAGTCAAGCTGGGAGGACATAAAAGCAAGAAATTTGCCTTTATTCTCCTAATATTGTTTTCAGCAGGTTTTAACTTACACACTATCTCAGAATATAATGACAACTGCTTTCAAAGGTGAAATTTTAAGTGAGATCAAATTGCTTTGTGCAGGAAGATTTTGTGGCTAGATTTCCAAGGCAGAATTTTAAAATTCTGAAGCCAAAAAGCATTTCTTTCCAAGTTATTTATTTTAATATAAAAAAAAAAACAACACAAAACCACCCACAAACAAACCCAATCTTAGTCTCTTTTTTACTGAGAGTAATAAATACTCAGTTTGAGCTAGGTTGGTTTTTAGTTTTTTTTTCTGAGATTCAACAGTGATTTATTCAATTACAGGAAAGTATAAAGGTGCTGTTATTCACAGAAAAGCAGAACAAATGTTTGTAGTAGAATCAAAGATTTTTGTGCTCAGAAATGTGTACAGCAAACAGTGTAAAGCATTGATACATGCACCAAAGCAAGAAAAGAATATAGGTTTACAGACTATATGAAATACCTACTTAAAAGCTTTTAAAGGGTCTTCCATAGTGTATATTTGACCTTGGAAAATGCATAAATAAAAATGCAGTAAGAAAACCTAGGAAGAATAATATATCTGCATATTCTCTTCTCTGTTACCATGGATCTTTATCAAAAAACATGTGTGTTTATCACAGATTCCAATTTGTGATGACTTCCTTGGTACAAAGGACCAGTAATACCATTCTTCAAAACTGTTGTCATCTTTCCAGTGAAATCCATAGGATTTTTACCTTTGCAAGACAGATAAGCCAATAATTAGTTTTACTAGAGTCTGCATAAGATGTGTATCATCAGCCAATGAAATGAGAGAAATGTAGGCTGAAATGAACTGCATTATATTTCTCTTAAAATCAGTAAAAAAGATCCCAAGTGGTAGATTTGTCCCTGTATTGTGTGCTTTAAAAAGTGGAATTCCTTGTACTTTGATCAGTGGGAGAAATACACTTTTTCAGTATTTGCATTGATAAGCATAAATCTACAAATAGGTGCTATGTTCCCACAAAATACAGGTTTGACAGGATGTAAAGGTGCACAAGTCTTGGACTAATCAGAAATCTTGTCAAAATCAGAGTCTCTGTTGGTTTTGGTTTGTTTTATTTGTCTTGATTTTTAGATAGCCTTTTTGCAAAAGAGAGTTTTAAAAGGTCTCAGCCCACTGAAGTCAAGGAATTAGTTGCCACTGACTTTTCTCTGACAAGTGAAGGATGTCCCCATGGTCCAAAGGGCTTCAGCCTGGAAATTACTACTCAATCAGACTTTCACCTGGAGAAATGCACTAATCAAAAAATACTTGGAGCTCTGTCTCACTAATGCCTCTCTCTGAGTACCAAGTTAGAAAGCACTACTGATTTTCATCATTAAAGCTTGCCTCAGATCAAGAGGTGACAGCTCTGCTGTCAGAGCACCAAGAAGCATTGATGCCATACATATTTATCTTTCTACAAATGGAAGAAACTACAGTGGAATCATGTTTTCCCATTTATAGGTGGATATCAAGGTTTCTAAAGCACACTGGAGCATAAATGTGATGCATTTAAGTTACAGAGTTGAAGGTTAGTCAAGGCTAGTGAGGCACAGCTTACACAAGACCAGAAGAGTGAGCACATTCTCAAGTAGAAAACAGAACCCCAGTACCATGCCTCGTAAACAGGCTGTGCTTGGCCTTTGTGTATGCAAGTCTTGGGCACCATTAAATGGTAATCCACGCTTCATAATTACATAAATTAAAAGCAAACCTTTATGGTATTTTAATACTGTAACTCAAATATTTCCCTCCTTGTTGATTTTTATTTTCATGAAACATGAAACTGAAATCTGTTTTCTGACACGGGTGTTCAAAAAAAAAATAAAATGAAAAACTCTCAGACAAAACAAAACAATCTCTGTCACTTTGTCCCTCAACTCTCCATTTTGTTTTCTCTTGAAGCGACTGCCTGGGTTGGACTTGATTCATTGCCCTGGATGTTGACTAAAATGTCCCGCCATTCATTTTGATAATTTTTGGATCAGGCTCCCAAATGAAGACTTTCAAATTGGTTTTGCTACTGGTGCTCAACCGTTATGCATTTAGAAAGTCCACTGTGCTCTCAGCTGTAAGACTAGGATCCCTGATCTATGGCTGCATGGCTATGGTGATAAATTGGCCAGTTGAGATCTATGTCTGAGAAAGAAAGGGGAATTTGGAATTTGGCAAGTGATGTCCCAGTTCCAGAAAAGGAGGCGGGGGGTGGGGGGTAGGAAAAAATGCTCAAACAAATAAATAATCAGATATTTTCTATCTTCCTTCTCCCTGACATATTCTTTTGCCAAAGCCGGTATTGAATTTGTTTTGAATAAGACTTTTGAAATATTTAAAAAGAAGAAAATTTCAAGGATATTTCCAAACGAGTAACCATTTCAAAAGGAAAAAAATAAATGTTTTGTCACAGATTCTTAGACAGATTCAGAGCAAGCAGTCTGGTTCAGAGTAAGGATTGGTGACATGCTTGCTGATACTGTGAGATCTGCAGTCTTGTGGTTGGAAAAAAACCTTCGCTTGGCCCAGCTGGAAACACAAGCACCCTGATTTCTTGTCACTAACAATAGGAACAATTTTGTTCACAGTGTCATGTCTGTTAATGATACATTCACAGAGTTCTCAGTGAGCTTATTCTCATAGGGTATTTCTGTTACTTCTACATAGGATTAGATTTAGACACAAGCAACCTAATACTAAACTTGTAGGTCAATGGCAGAGTAATTTGTTATTCGTTAATTATTAACATTGGATAATTTCCTGACAGAAGGGTTTAGAATCATAACCCTGGTTCCACTGCAGTCTCACTGCATCCCAAGTTGGGATGTAGCCAGCCATAATAGCATATTTTTCAGTCCCTGTTAATGCACAAAATCTATTTAAATGAAGCTCCTGTTAATACGTGTGTTCCCCTTAAGTATGATATATGAATTTGTTTGAGGAGTTGGGGTGTAGGGATGTGTCTTCTACAAGCAAATAATTTTGTTAATTAAAAAAAAAAAATTAAAAAAAAAATTGCATTTTTTCCTTAACCTCAAGTTCTGAAAATCAACACTGGCAGATGTAGATGTGAACAGAACATCAAAGTCTCTTGCCATCGCTCAGATTTCAAAGTTGCTTGGTTTCTTGGCAGTTACAGCTAGCAGGTAAAATATTTGATAACTTTCCAGTGCAGTATTATGACATTGGATCTACCAGAAGACAGCAGGGATTGAAAATAAGATTGTAATGACAGCATAGGTGTACAAAACTAAGGAATTAATTTTTATTTGACTTAGAAGATACAGGAGTATCCCCTGAAGATGACAGTTATTTTTAGCTGAGGTATTTGGATTGGATTGGTTTATTTACAGGGTTTTCTACTAAGCAAACTTAATGGGTTTAGGCCTAACATGACTTAAGCTTTGGCCCTTGAGTTAATTCTCTCCTAATTATTGGCTCTGCTGCAGTACTGACAGCTGAGGGGAAGTCTCTTGGTTGCAGAGGCACAGAGGAATAACAGTGCTGGTATGAGTTTCAATTTGCCTGTTTCCATACTGGTACTAAACTAGCCCCTATTAAACTAATTAAGTTTTTAACAAATTATGCATCACGCTGAAAGGTTACCCAATGTAACTACTTATTAGTCAGTTTTCAAATCATTAACAAGCTGTTTATGACACCTTCATGTGTAGATACAAAGCCTTCTGGAGGATTCCTCCGATTTAATTTCTCTATCTTAAAGCCAAATGGAGAGAACAAAGGTAGAGCTCACAGTTGCTAATTAAGACTACGAAGGAAGGCAGAGGGGATGCTGACGGGAGGTGTCAGGCTCGCTGAAAAGAAAAAGCTACATCTTGAGAATGGAGATACAGACAATTCTTTGAGACTTGCTGAAGTGCAAAACTAATACGTAAGTATCTCGCTACTTTTTTTTGTTAAAAAATGCTTTGCCCTTAACTATTTATTAATACTGCACAAAAGCATCTTATAATTTCATATCTGAAATAACACTGAGCACAAATTCTACTTTTCATTCCCAAAGGACTTCAGTAGGACGTGTAGTCCCTTTATTACCAAGATGCTGTCAAAGGAGTCAGGCTGGAACACAGGATTTCCCTGGTCCCATGAGCATACTGTCAGAGGTCGACATACCATGCATGTCAAAGTCTCAGCAAACCTTGCTGGCCGGGTGGCCTGAGTATCGTGGCCAAGTCCTCTAGTAGAGAAAGATTTCGCTGAAGCAGAGTTGGCAACGAGAGAGCTTTGTTTTGTGGGGCAAAGATGGGGTATTTTTGTCGGTGCTTAGGGACTCTCTTGCACCAAGGGAAGATGGGAAGAATTTCTGTGGTATTGGCAAAACTTCTTGCTAATGTAGTGTGGGAAAAAAAACAACAAACATTTTTAACAGTCTCCACTCCCCTAAAAAAATACAAAAGAGAGAGTTATTGATTTGCTTTGGCATAAACTCGTCACCAGCCTTTCTACTGCGCTTATCTGCTGTTCGTTTTCCCCATGGTTGCTTGGCCTTTTCATTCCCTGGTTTTCCATCCTTCTTTTTGCTTCTCCATTACTCCCCTTTTTTCTTAAAAATTAAGTTGCTGGGTTTAGTGCTGGGGTGGTATTCACCAAGCCAATTTTCTCAGCTGTAGACAAGGGAACAATTCCCCCCTCTGGAGACACATTTCTTCTGGGAGTCACCATGGACTTTGCAGCCACAATGCAAATCTATATTCTTCAATTTCATTTTCCTTTCATTGTCTTTGCTGCCTTGGACCTGTGACTATAATGACTATGGTGTCGACACCAACACAAATTGCTTGAAGCACCCACTTCCTGCTTGGGAGGCTGAAACAACCCGTACTCCAGTATATGCCTTTTGGTGGCAATTATGGCGTTCCTGAAAGTGTTGACAAAAGAGGATACACATTGACTAGCACTTGGATGCTGTTTTTCTCCACTCCGCTTGTCTAATGTAAATGAAAATGATAGTTTGTCAAGCTACAAAAAGCACAAGGATAACTGCCCACCAGCCAACTGGGAGGTAGGTAACCCTGCATCTCCAGAGTATCTTGAATGAGCTCGAAGACCCCCTGTTTGACCTGGCTGCCCTGAATCCTCACATGGGGTGCTCCATTATCAGCACTGCCACACACGAGTGAGTCCCCATGAAGCACTGATTGTCAACATCAGAAGTGAGGCCTGCTGCTGTGTATTCATGCAGCCCATGACACAACAGACTCTGTTCTCAGCTGGGGCTTGAAATCTTCAGGTATGCCTTTATTACAGTAATAGCTGTAGTACTGACTTGGTTGTTCTGGGTAAAATCCTCTAACACTGGGAGGAAAGAAATCAACAGTTGAGATAGTAAAACTTAAGCACTGCTGAAGTGCTGTTTTGTGGCACTCGAGTTGAATGGGAGCCCGAGCTGAAGAGGAAGGCTCATTTGTAAAGCTGGCTCTTTCTTTGCCAGCTTCTAAAAATTTTTATTAACAGAAAAACTGTTTCATTAGTGCACTGATTAGCCACAGAATTTCTCTGCTGTCAAAGATATGTGAAGGACAAGCTCTCAACACAAAAGGAACAATCAAGGGTAAGTAATGGGTTGCAGCGTGCATGACTGACTACTAAATGCTCGTACACCATCCTATTGTATTTACTCATGTATGGAGATTCTGGTCCTCACTGTACAAGGGATAGGAGACAGGGCAAATTATGCAAACAGCTGACCAAAGAGGTAGAAGGCTCTGTGAAGTGCACCTTCTTCTGAATATTGTTCAGCCTGAGTTGATAAATGCAACTGGGAGAACAGGGGACGATGTACACTGAAAGGCCCTTATCATAGGAGCCCCGAAGGCAGATGGCATGTGGACTGGAAGAGGATACAAAGGTTGGTTGTGTTTGGGATTGTTAAGGAGGCAGACTATAGCAAGTATTTTTTTGCCTTTGTGGGAAAACCTTCAGCAAAGGAAGCCCTGAGCCCTTACTTCTGGGGTGATGCTGCCTCTGACCACTGACAGTTCAGACAATCCATGCTGAACCCGTGTATCATGCAAGACACACCTGAGCTAGTTTTTATCTTGCATATTCAAGTGACGAGTTTTGATGAGCAGCTTGAGGTGCTGAAGACCAAGCTGTATGTGGCCACTGAGAACCGCGAGTATAAGCCCCAGGTGACGCATCACAGAGTGTTTAGGCCAGGTGTCCATGCCCAAGCTGTAGACATGTCAGGGTAGGAAAACTGGGGTCTGGCACTATTCGTAGCTACTAGCCCTCCTAGCTTGTACATTGACAAATGAAATGAGTGTGCTGCAGATACTGAGAAGTTTGCAACATGTCTGAGTATTTATCTTTACTTTTCTTATCTGTCAAGCTTAGTGTAGAAGGACTGTTCCAAAAGATGTGATTTAATGCTCATTGACTTCAGTGGGACTTTTTTTCATTCAATATGAATTTTTTTACAGTTTTTTGAGTAATTAAAAGAGACTTTTTTTTTTTTTTTACAACATCAACAAATACCTATTTTTCACATTATGCAGGCACTTCAGTTTTTAAAGTCCTTTGAATTTTTCTCAGGAAAATCAACTTAGAAAAGTTATTCAGTTCAAATTAGTTTAATCTTTATTTTCCAAAACTGAAATTAGATAAAAATTTTGCCCAGAGGCTATACTACACCAATTTCATTTTTTCATAGTGAAATAACATTCTCTCACTGCTTTTTTTCTGTTACAGAAAGAAGGTCAGATTTTCCATCCACCCATGTCTGTGGTGTCTTGGCATCAGAGTTAATGTTCTTCCTATTCAGTACTTGTTACTTTCATTATCTATCCAATCTTTTTTTTTTTTTTTTTTTTTTCAATTTTTTTTTTTTTTTTTTTTTTTTTTTTTTAACACAATAACTGATGTTTCTAGTGTGTGATTAATGTCCTCAAACAGGTACAGCTCTCAACTGGCATGTATGGGCTAGAGATATTACATGAATTATGCAGACTGCTGGATGAAGTTGGCATTTGAATACAATTCCCTTTATTAAAATTGATCTCTCTTTTTCTCCCCTAATCAGTCATTTGTACTCCACTTACTTTTTTTTTTACTCTGAACCTTTCTTTCTAATTAACTCTTTCATCCTCCTCTGAGAATTTTTGCAGCTTGGCTAGAAGCAAATCTGTGAGAAAGCCTCTCTACTTCTATCATTAATAATAACAACTCCAAAACAGAAATCTGTATTAAGAATATGATAAATGGAGGTGTTTGTTTCAATTAACATTCACAAGGAATGGTACATTTTATAGGCCATAGTTTTAGAAAAAATCATAAATGTAGTCAAGTACCATTCCAGGAAATTTTTGTTGCCAGTTTATGCAGTCCTCATCTTTTGAGCTATGCCAAGTCAGTTGTAATGGTATATATTATACTATGTTATAACATAGTATGCTATGCTGTATTTATACACTGTCCCAAAGAGTCTTACAAGAGAAGGGGAGATGTAGATGACATGATATTTACTCATAGTTGAACTAGCTGTTTGTGCCCATGGCAAACCAGAAACAAATTTTCATATTTTATTTTTTACTACTGATCCTAGTGCCCTCAAATTAAATAAGCTGTGCACTATGAGTAGAATGGCTGTCATCTGGTGGGGGGAGGTTCGTAACTCTCACTCATTTTGCACAGTTGTAAAATGACCCCAAGGCAGTGATCACGATATTCAGAAGACAGCTGGAAAGATTGTAGATGTTATTTAATGATTAAAAGATACTTTGTGTTTGCAACAAAAAAGTATTTAAAGCAATGTACTTAATAGTAGTGAAAATTCTCGTTCTTTTCGCAGGTGCAGTGTTCTCTATGCCAAAAAAATGCCAGGAACTTTGTTTTCTGTGAAGTGGTGGTATATGTATTCCATGTTTGTTTGAAAGTTGTCCAAAACAGATTAAGTATATGTGTCTATGCTCATATTTAAAACTATACTTGCAGTGTAATTATGGTTTAGTTTACAAGGTAACCACCTAATTATACTTTTTCATATTTGTAATTTACTGTTAATAATATAAGCAAGCATTTTCCTACAGGATTTATAACAATTGTAGAGTAAATATACTTGGTTATTAGCAGTATATCTCCTAATTTGTCAAAAGGATAATATATAAAATGTTACTACTACCTTCAGCTTCATGTATATCGCCTTTAATTACATGATGAAAACCAAAAATTTACAATAGAGCAAATCTCTAGTTACATAAATCTTACTGAAAAATATGATCATGTATCTATTAATATCCACAGCTAATCTTTAATTTCAGATGATATCATATCTCTAGTGACTGCTCTGGAGGGTGGGCGTAAGATAATAAGATCCTTTGCACTAAAGTGATAATCACTATGAGGTCCTGCCCTAAATTGCCTCTCAACACTAGCAGATTATGAAATGTTAAATAAATGCATATTATGGGAGGAGAACTAGACTCCAGGGTTTAAATGAGACATGCTTTTAGAAAATGAATAGTTATGTTTAAAGAAGTTTAAAATACATCTTAATAGATTTCATTCTTATTATAGTGTTTTCTGAAGCAGGGTATGCTCTTAATGCTGTGCTACCTTCTCTACTGGACCCCTCTATATTTCCTTTTCCAGAGTCTATTGCTTTTCCACCTGCTCCTGTTTTTTGCAGGCACAGAAAGAGGTGAGGATCTGCTCTGGCATTTTTTGTCTCCATTCCCCAGCTCTAAAGAAGGAATACTGATCTCATGCCAGGTTTTTTGTGTGAAGATAAACTTGTGGCTGTTTGTGATGCTCTTATCTATTATGATAATGAAGGCTGTAGTACTTACAGTAAGTGGAAGATGAGGGTACAAATCTGTAGGGAAGTGTCTTGCATTACAGGGGAGCTCTTATTAGGAGTTTTGGATGAAGGAATGGATGTCACCATAACGATATTGTGATCCTGCTAATATTACTCATGTATGTTATTTAATACCCCTACGCAAGATAACTGGATACAATTAAAGTGGGCAGACTTCTTGAGTAAGTCAAGATCCTCTTTTCAAAGGGCGAATCTAGCTAAGTAATCATTGCTGTTGAGTGCTCTTAGAAATGAAATAGAAATGTGGTGCTTTAAAACTTACACTTCTGAGTTTTGTACTAAACTCAGTAAAGGAGAAAAACTTTGGGCAGAATTAAATAGGTTGATCAGATTTGGGAGAAATTGTGGGAAGTTTGGTAGAAATTTATAGAATAAAATCTAGCATCTCTCTGTAGGCCTTTTCATTAGTTCTACCTTAGCTGGTCCCAGTTCTGTACATGGCAATCTCATGTGCATAACCTTGGAAGACGTTGTGGAAAGGAATCGTGCAAGCCTAGGAAATACAATTCCTTGTGGTTCAATTTCAGAATGGCTGATGGAGCTTTTCTTTCTTGGCTTCTCTATGGGAGTGAAATGGCTTTGTTCACCTTAGATATGGGAAGTCAGTTACTACAAGGTATGAGTGAGCTCTAGGGTCCTTTTTTTGTAGTTGAAGGCCTGAGGTTCTTATACCGACTTGTCATTTTTGGAAAGCTTTCTCCTTTCTGGAGTCTGAGGGGACACACCAAAATGACTCTGCATGGGTTTTCCCAAGACTCCCATTTCCCTTGCTCAGCAGACCTGCTATCTCATTTCCTGGCTCAGCTTCATCTAGTTTGCATTTTCATTATAGCAGCGTGTTTCTTTCCTGATTAACATGTACATCACATACAAATTACAGCACTTCAGCAAGGTCTGACTTTGTAGAGGAATCAGGATGTCTGTGAGCATCTGAGCATGGCAATGGGCAAATGTATTTTATATGCATATCAAAGAGATGGAAAAAGAACAGCAGCTCATCAATGAAATGATTCTTCAAGTTTGTTGTACCTTAAGTCCTGGTTCTCAAGTGTGCCCGAAGTTCTAGGTGGTTGAATTTTAGTGGCTTATTTTAAAGAGGCTATGTACTCACTCTGTACTTATATACATACATATAGGACTCCTTTACAATAACTCCATTTGGAGGGTAAAAAGGGAAATGGCTGAAATCACAAATCAGTGCTGAACTGCCAGTACATTTATTATGGTTAATTCTTAGCAGTGACATATTATGCCATTTGGAGAGGCAGGTTGCTCTTGGTTCTCATGAAAACTGCAGTACTTAACTTTTGGTTTGCTTGGGAATAATTATGCCAGCGTTGCATGTATGCTTTCTTATGTCCCTTCACAGTGCCTGATGATCGTCAGATGCTGGTATCAGTTAGTAAGCCACTTCTTTTTGAAAGCCACACAATTAATTTCCAAAGAGTTCTTTCATTGACATGGCATAAATGTGATTAAATATACTATAGTTAAGTTACAGAATCCCTGAGCTTTTAATCTCTGTAAACCTGAAAAGTTAAACACCTCATATTGCTTTCAGAGCTTTATTCCACCTAGAAGAAACCATCTGCCTTCTACCAAAAATCACTCTGTTTCCTTGATCTCTTCAAATTAATCCTACTGTGATTAACTTCAATCCAATTAAGAAGAACATGTAGGCAGCTGCACAGGTCTGATTACATGTGGACATGATAGTAGGGCTCCTCATAGAGGGACCAGATTAAGGGCCAATATGTTAGACTAGATGAGGCTAGTAGCAATACTTTAAACTCTGGTATCCTGGCATGACATGCAGTATATAATAGCACCATGCTTGCTAGCTATAAAGCTCCTTGCAGTCAAGGAACTCAGAGGTTTTCATGTGTATAGATATCATTACACATTCCTCTAAAGATGCTATGAGACTGAGCATTTACATCTACAGCAAGATTTTGAAATATGGCTTTATTGAATGCAAAGGGCTAAAGCATGCTACGCGGGACAGGCATTCCTCCAGTGCATTTTCACAAGCCTGTGGCAAATTGCATCTTCCTTATTTATTCTTAGTGAAACTCTCAAAACCAGGGAGATTTAGGAGCCTAGAAGTTGCTGGAGTTTTTTGCGTTTTCATATAAAAGCCTGCAAAGAAGGGGAAGACTTAGGCACAAATTCAGGAAAAATCCTGCACCTTGGCCTCCAGGCTGATGCTTCTCATGAGCTGCCTCCAGGTCTTGCTGCAGGAAACACAAGGCACAGAGATTGCCATGGAAATCTGTCTGTGAGCCTGCACTGACTGTTCCTCTGCACAGTGCTCAGCAGGCTCCCAGCATTGCAAAGGCTTGTTTCACATCAGCTTGTGCCGATAATTTAATGAGAAGCACTTCAGAAATGTTTATTGTTATGAATCATATTGCCATGAATAGCCCTGTGGTTGGTGGTGGGCCAGACTTGGAAATGGCTCAGTGCCCAGCGCATCTGCTTTCAGATACCTAAGTGGGGAGTTTGGTGGCTGGAATTTGATTGTTCCCAGGTGGGACTCCTGGAGACTAGCTGGCCTTGAAAAAGAACCAAGAGCAAGCCGAATTTGGGATTTTTTAGCATGTGTAAAGAAAGGACAGAAAATGGCATTCTCAGTTTGAACTTTGAGACACCATTGAATGACCTGACCATGGTGAGACCGAACCTGAAATCTACCCCAGAAACCCAATTAATAGGAAGAGCAGAGCACTTTTGAGTAATGAGTCCAGCATTATAAATTAAGGCTGAAACCTTTTATGTTTCAGTTGGTAGCATTTACAACCTGGGCATTGGCTGCTTTTCTGTGATTGGAATAGGGCTTTTTAATAGGGGCTGTTTATATATCTGTCCATAGTTTGTCATTAGTGGTTAGACACTGACTTTCAGCAGCACAAATTTCTCGCTCTTTATGTAACTAAAAAAAAAAAGGGCAAAGGCAATTACTACACTTATGTAAATACTGCTCTAATTCAAACTGGTGTTCTAGCAGTCATGTAAAAATGATTCAGTGCCAAGCCATTTGTATCTTTAATAGCTTCTGGGATAGAAGGGATCCTCTTCCGAGTAAGGCAACCGCTGAAGTAATGGAAATGTTGCAGATTTTTCAGCAGAGCTTCACTGAGTACTAGGATGATGAGTCAGTGACTGCATGAGTATTTAATTCAATTAAAGCTCTGCATCCAAGAACTGTGGTTGTCAACATTAGCAACCACGTGAGTATCCTGTTGGCCTGAGTATTTAAGATGATCTACAGAGATTTTGAGAACAGATGGCCAATATCCATCTACTAGTGATCGAATATTTTGCCAGATAGAAAATATGGAGCTGTTGCTTGATGATTAGTAAGAAAGCCAGAATGTGCTGTTTATTAGTTTAGCATATTTTTTGGTCTCTTTCCTTCTATACTTTTATGTGGCTTTCTTACATGTGTTATAACCTTCACTCTCTGGGTTACTTCTGTGTACAAAGAGACTGTAAACAGGATATACATAAGTGAAAAATGTAAAGCAGTGCTTATAGGCTAATGCACCCAATAAAATGAGTCAGCTAACAGGCTGAGCATTAACCCACTCATTACCCCAATGAAACATTCAAACAGTCTTTACTGGCCAGGCCAGTAGGGCAGGGACATCTTCTTTCATTGCTCTTTGGATCAAGGTTGATCCTTGATGTTGCAGTTTCCATCTCCTAAGTCTTCCTGTCTTAGCAGCACTACCACCACTATTTTTCATGTTTATACTGTGAACAGTTTGCTGTCCGCAGCTCAAAAATTACACTCTGTGTCTTCCATTTGCTGACCTTGAATGGCTTTAGGTTCTCATTGACTTTCTCACACTGTAACAACATCTTGTTCAGCAAAATGCACCAGAAGTAAAACAAGCACAGATGTTGAAATATACTGCTGCCATTAGTATTTCCGCCACCTCTTTCAGCTTTCCTCAAGCAATGGGTGGTTGCCCCTCAGTCCTCTCTGCCTCAGAGTTTGCAAGTGCTCTGCCTAGGCACTAGACTGTCAAAGCAACAGGAACTCTGCCTCCCTCAGTTTTGAATATAATTGTGCTGCCTTGTATATACTGTTACCTTACAGATATCTCCGTTATCTCAGAATAATGGATAATAATGTTTCTCTGTGGAAATGAGTCTTTCTCTCTACCACCAGTGTCTTTATTGGGTTATATTTCAGCATGGGGAAGTTTGTATATAGAGGCTTAAATATCCAGATTTCCTAAAGTACTGAGATATCACCTGAGATCTCTTAAGTAAAAATGATGGAGACCAGAGATAAAGCAATATTGCTGGATTGATTTTGGATTTTGGTGGGGTTTTGTGGGTTTGTTTTTTTTTTTTTTATGAACATCTGGTTTACTTGGGAGATACTGGTTGGTTAACATTTGTAATAGGAATTTATCTTGCTTCTGAGCTTTATTGAAGCTGTGTAAAATAGCCTGGTTACAGACATCAGCTTTTGCAGTACCTGGCTTGCAGTCATTAGATGATGTGCTATGAAGGTGCATGCTGTTTGGATAGTGCATCAATATTATGTAGCTGGGCCTTTGTAATACACATTTGGAAAATTCTGAGAAAGACTTGCCATATATAGTGTAGTATTTCAGTACAATTATTGTTCCAAGAAAGACGTCCAGCTCACAGTATAAGGCAGTTCAGTGTCATTCAGAATCACCTGAAGAGCAGGCTTGGAGACCTTAAACCCTGACTGTTGTTAGCTTTTTTTAAGAACAATCTGGGTAAGTGTTTGTCCTGCATGACTGTCTACTTGATGCTGCTGTAGGCAGGATAATTTGACACATATTCTCTTGAGGTCACTTCCACCTCTATCTCCTAAGATTTTCTAAAGGCCTTTTTAAAGGTAACAGCATTTGCAATCATGGAGAAAAGAAATCTAGCGGTCAGTTATTTCTATGAGAAATTAATAATCTGTGACATTAGATAGTAAAACTTGTAATGCCAAAATGCACAGCATGGTCTGTCTCTCCTGTTCCACACATGGGAATAAAGCAGTGGTAATGCCACAGAAGACTAGAAAGTTACAGTGACTTAAAACTGGTGTTGAAAATAATGTCTGTGTATATCAGTGTTTTCCCTTGTACAGGCAATAAAGTGAACAAGGATCTTTAACCTTGCACAGGGTCTTTTCCAAGTAGATTCAAGAGATGCTTTGCTATTTTTGAGAGCTACATAAGGATATTTTGCAAATATCATGGACAAAACTTCTCCAGCACCTGTCTGGCAGGACTGTTTTTAATATATCTGAGTTATTAGGAGGTTATCAACAAGAAGATCATTCCTGATGGCATTCTTTTCAGAGGCTGAATGATCCAAAGCAAGGACAGATAAAATGAAGCCCAAGCGAGTGTTTGTAAGCTAAGGAAAACATTCTTTTCCGATGCTGTCAATCATGTGCACAGAAAGAGAGATTCAATTATAGTGAAGGCATTGGACATTCAGCTCAGCTTGATTTTTCAATTTTATAAACAGTAGGAGGCTTAGGAAGAAACAATGAGGAAAAGGAGGGCTATAGAATCAGCAAATAGAGTAAACTTTTGATTCCTATGTCATTTAAATCCAAATTATAGTCATTTACTCAGTTCAGATAGCCTGAATTTTCACTGTTTTCCAATTTAGGCAGCTGTGACAGCAGACTCCATGCAGAAGTCTTGCTTCAAATTTAATTGATAAATTCACACCTCTTTTTTTTTTTTTTTTTTTCATTCTGCTATGACAAATTTAATCTCATGTAGCTATTTGTGTTAGAAGCAGTACAAACTGTGTAATAACTTTTACAATTAGCAGGATAAAGGACATGTCATTAGTAAACTCGTAGCCCCAGATTCCCATCCCACTGGAACTCACATATCAACACTGCAGGGACACAGCCTTTACTTGGAATCTTGATTCCTGTTCTATTCCTGCAGGAGCTGCATGGACAGCTGCGGATCTATCATTCCTTCTGAAGAATAATTTTCAAAGACAGTGACTATAATAGTGATAATTATTTCTAATCAGATGTTTTAATCTCAAAATAAATACTTCTCTTTTCCCCTCTATTTTAAAAACTCCTTACAAAAAGGTGACATTTCCTATACTTAAGAAATACTACCTTATCTATCAAATGCCAAAGCCCATAGATTTATTCCAGTTAACATCCAACAAAAGCAATTTATTCAGAATTGGAAAAAGAGCAGTGAAAAGCTTTGCTTGACTAAAATCCTTGGATAGTTCAGTACTTTTGTCTAGCATTTTGTCTAATATTTTTTCTAAATGAATTAAAGATTCCTCAAGATCCTGAATCTTGGTGTTTCCTATGGGCTGACTGGAGACCTTCATTCTTTAAGCTAGTAGGACCCATGGACAAGGGAATTTGAGTGGAATTTTAACTGTTTATGCCTAAAGTCTAGCAGGCAGACTCCCATGTTTTTTAAATCTTATCCTATGGGCTTCTCTGTATTCAGAAATTTTTTTTAAAGAACTAGATCAAAATCCCCTTGGAAATTTTAAAATATTAATTGAGAAGTCCTCTGTTCTTCTCATTGTTTCTAGCAGTTTCATGTAAATAGCTGTGTGCAAGCATCGCTGTTGCCAGGGCATAATCAGTATACAGGACCTTTTCTAGTTATTGTTGAGCACCCTCTCCTGGCTCTCTACTATTTCCACGCAAGTCATCTCATAAATTGAGTGCTCTGGAGTAAACGGCTGAGTTTAGGAGGATGTCTTTTCAGATGATATGACTTGCTGCTCTCCTTTAAGCCCACCCAATTTTTAACAGCCAAACTGGTTTACAGCCAAGAAATCCTTCTAGTGGTGAAATTCATGGGTAAGGATTTTTTTCTTTCCTCTAATGCTACTTCTAATTGATTGCAGAAAAGCACTTGTCAGCTAGAGAACAGAATGCATCAGACATAATCTGATAAGGGGATATAACCAATTGGTAAAAGGTTGTTTATTGGGTGACTGAGCCTACATTCACATATCTCAATGGATCTTATCTTTCTTTTAACACCTCAGGAGGCCTAAGGCTTAGTCTAGGGATGAATTGGTGTGTTATCAAGCAAGTTTATTTGCAGGGATTATGACAATAAGCAGCAGCTACGCTGAAAACAGCAGGTGAAGTTGGGAGATTACCACTCAGTTAAGAGTTACAATGTGAGAAACGGTCATCTCATTTTTGGATCTCATAATAAATAGAGCTGGGGCACATGGAAGTTTTCCTGCACTATGTGACTGTCTACTTGCCATGACTAATGGAGTCCAAAAGTCTTTGCACAAGTCATAGCAGGAAAGGCAAGTATCTTCACTCTTTATTTCTCTCCTGTTATTCTACAGTTACTCAGCCAGGCAACATTATTGCTAAATTTAGCAGTTCCCAGGCACCTAGTCTGGATCCATCCAGTAGTTTCAGTTATCTAATGAAGGCACCTACAATAGATCTTGCCCAATATCATCTTTGTAGTTTGTAGGAGTCAGTCAGCCCTAGAGGGTCAGGTTCATATTCTGGAGCCATCTCACTCTGCTGAATACAGCATGAGCCCAGAGAGTTGTTCTTAATTTTGGTCCTTGAAGGATAGATGGGGGCTACAGAGACTTATTTGATCTTGATACATAGTGTACCTTGAAGCAACCACCACTGTACAGCATACAGGGCCCAAGAATCAGACCCTTCCTAAAGGTGTTAATGAGACTTCAAAACAGCATTGTAGCTAGTTCCCTGGGTGCTGATGATTTTAAATGCGCAATTTAAGTGCTTCCAGGCAGTCTTAAAATTGTAACTGCGCAGAGTTTCTGAGATATTTGTACTAATTATCATGTTGAATAACACATTGATTTAGCAAGGACTTTCTAAAATCAATTCCTCTCATCTTACTCTTAGACACCTTTCTTGCTCAACTTGAGGCATTCTCAGACAAAAAGGACGTTTCTGAACACTGGGAACATCATCACAGAGCGTGCACCAAACAGTAGGAAGCTAATTTGCAGTACTTGAGGATTATACTACATCACCTTTTTATTACACTATCCTCTGTGATTTTGTATTCCTATGCAGCAAGTATGACCCTGGCTTTTATGAAAGCAAGCCATCATCCTCACCTAGATCCTATCATGGGACTGTTAGGTGTAAGTAAAGATATCCTTTTCAACTCTTTCATTTCAGCCTTCTAGCCAACTTTCATTTTGGATTTACGTCAATTAGAAGGTACTTTGAATTTTTCTGCTGTTTAATTGGAGAGTGGGAATAAAGAAGCAGGTAGAAACAAAGAGAATACAGAAGTATTTTCAGGTCATTGTGAAATCAGAGCAGCAGTGTTACTGAATTTAAGTGGATGTGAGCAGGGGCTGTTTCAATTTGTGTGTGACTTTGATACAAGCAGAGACCAAAGTCTTACCGTTTTTAAGTCAAGAGGCTCAAAGAATAAATTGACTGCAGCTGAGATCTGAAGCAATATACTTTGTTTATTTCCTTTGTATGTGTGAGAGTACACCTTTTAAACTGCCAGATAAACTCTGTAATTTGCAATAATGAGATTAACTGTAAGAGAAATAGCACAAGAAGAGACATCATAGCAAAAAAAAAAAAAAGTGTTTCTATTTATTTATTCCACACTGAAAATAATAATCCTGGTTTTCTTCTTTCTGATTCCTAGATCACCAGGCCAGAGTTTCATCAGGAATAAATGCAGGTAGTTCCAATGATTGCAAAAGGCTGCATTCACCAAACTGTCCATGTTTCATGCCAGTTTGAGTCAACAAACCATAATATGGAGCCTCACTGCAGATGTGGCTTTGCTAGACAATATTTATTGCTGTTGATTACAATTTTTGTCGAGTAATAAAAGCAAGGAGAGGCCGTAATAGGCATGGAGCAAATATGGCTAGATGGGAGGCTGTTGGGGTGAGGGCCAGAGTGATGGTAGGTTGCTTGTCCTGCTGCAGGGATGGTGTGGATGATTGATGGTTCTGCTTGTTTGGTTGGGTTTGGTTTTTGGGTTTTTTTTTCTCCTGGGCTGCAAATTCCCGGCCAGGGATCCCTTTGTACGTACATGACATCCAGCACAAGTGAAACGGCACCTACTGTTTTCAGACCTGGCCAGGTCCAGGTTGCAATATATCTTCAGACTATTTCTAGCACTAGCCTGAGTCAGTGGTGATGCAGACTTTTTGCCCACTCTAGAAATTCAAGCAAGCCTAGGAGCTTTGTTACTTATACCAAATCTACTCTGCATCTTTGCCATCCCTGTTATCTGTGCTGGCTAAATTAATACTATGGCATAAACCTGCATGGGATGGAGTACTATTTCTTGTTTTATTGTAGTCCTAATGGACTGCACCAGTATTCTCTGCAGGCAGAGAGCAGTTGCAGAATGAGGAGAGTGCATTACACTTTTCCATACACCTGTAATCATTTGCAAGAGCATGGCTTTCACACCTTCCTTAACAACCACAAGCCAGACTCTCATATGGAGTAACATGGCAGTACTCCACAGATTCAATGGAGAGCAGCCACACTGCAGAAGTTGAGAGCTGGGCCCTGCGTCTTGAAGTAAGTGAATTTGCTCAGCTAATTGCACGCAAGTGCTCCCTCCCAGCACCTGTAAATTGTTAAGTTTAATAGGGCGGCAGCTGTTGCCAGCTGCCTGGTTTCTTGCTGTCTTGGAAATAGTTGGGAGATAAGAGCAGCAACTTGCAGTGTGATTATCTTTTTCTCCATTTCCCTTCAATTTCATCGTCATCTTCTTCTCCCTTAAGAGTGCTTAAAAGCATTTGTTGCTCCTTATAACACCCACAGGAGCTGTTGTGAAGTGTGCTTTTTGTGGTTAAGGTTTCAAAGCCTAAAATCTGACTTTAAGGTGTTTGGGAAGTGGCTTAGTTTGAAGTCTGCAGCATATAGACACCTGGAAAACACTGAATTTGAACTGGCACAGCTGGAGAGAGGGATGACTCACAACGATGAGCGGTTACATCACTGCATTTCATTGCCATTCTTCCCCTGTAGGAATTAGTTTATTGCTGACTGCGTGTGAAATAGGTGCCTGAATATTTGGATGGATCTGGCCTTTGTATTTGAGACCTTGATGCCCATAGTGGAGCAATTGCTTTGTCAAGCTGTAGTAGAAGGGACATAGAGTTGCCAGCAGTGAATGATAGAGATTTTTCAGATAAAAAGGATGCTAGAATCAGGGGCAAAATCAGAGTTCTCTATGTAAGTTGATGTAAATAATCTGTCTGTGCAGCGAAAGTAATTTAGCACATCTGGCAATGGGATTTAACTGGCTGGAGTAACCCTCAATCTGCAGATGACAGAGGGAGCTAGAGCTCTTAGTGTAGGTACCTCCATCAATTCTTGAAGTATGTTGGGAAAATCTTCCTGGTGATGCAATACAGACAACCAGGAAGGACTCTGGCAGGAGATGAGTTGCTCTGAAGCCAATCTGGGCTTATCACAACCCTTTCACTGCTCCTAAAGTAGGTAAGGATTGTTGGCTCTGCAATTATGGTTGAGTACAGAAAACTCAGCTACCTCAGTTAAGTTAGAATGCTATGGACTTTCTGCTCTTTCTATTTTTGTAGGATAGAAACCTCCAGGTATGCCTGGAGTCTTCAAGTAAGCATTGCCTTCATGTGCAGCTTCATGCTGCCATGTCTCTTCTGTCCTAGGTTGTAAGGTACATGTTGGCCTAGGTATGTTTCCTTGTGCTGCATCTGCGTGTGTGACCTATCCATATAAATGAGTGTCAGGCTGTATGGGGACATCCCCTAGTATAGGATCGTTGCCTGTAATCTTACTTCAGAAAAATGAACTTTTGTGTTAATGCACTGCTGAAAACAGAGGACCTCCTGAGCAGTCAGAGCAATCCTCAGCCAGGGAGGGTTTGCTCCTTCCAGGAATAACCAGACAAAGCAGGAACATACTCTGTCTGGTGTCAAAGCGATGCCATGGCATGATGTAATCCTCAGGAGTGGTTGGGAAAGGAGAAGAGGGGAAGGAGACCTGACTGTACTGTGGTAGATAAGGTGTTCCTCTGACAGGGTGTGGTGGAGCCTGCTTCTCAGCATTTTTAATTCAGTAGATGAAACAAAGAAAGTATAATAGATCTCATCCTCCAATATGACACTAAAATAAGCTGGCAAACAAAGGAAATATCCAGGCTGTGACCTTTGAAAACATGGCCATTGGTTTTTGAATTGGATTTCTTTTTCCCCCCTCTTTGTTTATTCTTGTACTTGTCGAGTGGCCAGGGAATTCTCTCTGTTCCTGACCACAAATTCTTTGACTCAAAGGGGGAATAAGTTTAATTGGTATGTTAATAAAGGGACAAGACCTATTTTGATTAATAGTCACATGAAATCATCTGTGAAGAATATTTAGAGCTGTCCTCAGGAGAGAAGAATTTCCCAAACATCTTAACAGAAAGAAGGAATAGGGACAATTTGTCTTTCTCCCCAACTACTGTTTGGATCAGCTGAATTGTGCAGCTCAGGTTAGGGGCACATGATACAAACCTGCTAGACCACCAGCTAAGGCACTCCAGGACCAAGCTCTTAGTTGGTGTAGATCCAAGAAAGACAACTTTGCTGCAAATCTGGCCCCATTGCTGTCCTGTTGGCTTTGGCATCAGTTAGCCAGAGTGAGAGGCACCACTTAAAAGCAGACCCAGGAGCCACGAGTCACTTTGCACACAGGCAGACAGCACCTGGTGGGGAATATTGCTGCCCACATTGAGAGTTTAGGAGGGAATTGATGGTGAATGGTAAAAAAAAGTTTGTGAAGCCAGTTTGGCTTTTGCTAAAACTTGGGGTGGCACTCCAGTCGAGCTCTTCTAGCCCAGGGGCCATTTGCTGTTTGAGATCATTAATAGCCAGCTCAATTTCCTCCAGTGTGATTGGCCGAGCCAATACATTCCTATTAATTTGACTGAGCTTGGAGACAGAGAGGAAATACAGAAACCTCTTTAAGTTCCTGGTACCTTCTGGGATCTCAGACTTACAGAGGTCTTGAGAAATCTTGACAAAATCAGACTTGGGGGTACATTTTCTAAGTGATTCACAGGGGCTTAGCTGCATGTTAATGGGCAGCATTCAGGTAAAATGGTACAGAACGGTTTCAGCATAAACCCGTTAGTGTTCGATCCTGTTTTTTAGAGGGAGTAATGCTATCTGCAGAAATAACCTAGGCTGTTATCTGAGCTTCCAGAGAGTTTGCTGATATTCTGCCCAATTTTTATGATGTAAATAAAATTGATTTGGGTGTTTATAGTGCAGATCAGCAGCTGCTGTAAGCTATATAGCCCAAATGATAGCAGTGAGACCTACTGAAATACCACTGGCCTATAACCCACGAGTAGCTACTCGAGTCTGCTTCCTTTTCTTGTGTCTTGTTGAGTGGTTAGGAGCACTTGTCCATTGACTAAGCTCTTGCCTTTGCCTGAGATGATTTAAAACCACCCTCAAAAAACCCCATGGGAATTAACAGAGCAGGAAGCTGAAAAATTACCCTTCTGTTTTCTGACTTATTGTGAGGTTTGGCACCTGGGTTTTGCTGCTGTCTGAAGCAAAGCGAGACTTTTGCATTGCTGAATGAAAAACACAATAAGAAAATTCCCCACTTTATCTGTTTCTGGATTTAACCTGGAATTCTGTTCTAGTCGAACTTCACAGTGATTTCCCTGGCTGTTTCCACAAAGCTGTGAACATACCAGTTGAAAAGCAGTTTGTATTTACTGTTCATCCAGGTGCCTTCATGTTTGTCTATGAAAGTGCAGAAAAACCTCAAAACATAGTTCCAACCCAGAGAGCTGCTCTGCACACCTAAGATGCCAGGCAAGAATTGGGTTCAGGTGCAGACGCATAGACAGCTGCAAGAGAGGTAATACCGGGAGGCACATGGCGCAGCAGTCTCAATGGTGTCCTGAAATGCTGTGCAAGAAACCAGCGTGTCAGGTTAGAAAGCAGTTTTAAGTATGGACAATACAGCATTTCTACTCCATGTAAAAGAGCTATTATGTGCAGGGCTTTGCTGTCTACCATGAGGAACTAGCTCCAGACAGGACAATGTTTCACTGATGGAAGAGAGCAGTATAGTCTGTGTGCGCGCATATGTGTGTATGTGATTCAGTTAATCAGCAAAGTGTGCAACAATTTGCTTTAATGTGAAACATGTACCTTGATCAGCAAATTATCTGCTTACACATTAAATTATGCACCATGATATCTGAGGTGTATTAAATATTGAAATTGGAACTTTTATCATTAATGGCAACCTAATGAACAACAATGACATTATGTGCCTCAGTTAACTTTTGTCAGAAGCAGACTACTGTAGTTGGAAGGTGACTTTTCTGAGTCTCTGGTGGTAACATGCCAATTATTTCAGTTATAAACGCCTCTGGAGGCTCCAAAGGTCTGCCATGGATGTTTTACCTCAGACTGTGTATGGAGTAGGGTTTCTCAGTGTGTAGATAAAAGCAAATTTGAATGGTCTGGAAGAAAGAGAGACCAGTTTTTACCATGCAGATTTATAGCTAAAGGCTATAAATGCTGGCTTCTGTATTTCAGCAGCTTTCATCCTATGAGGTGGCTTTTAGGATGTGCAATTTCTTTGGACTAGGTAATAAAAGCACAAGGTGATGCCTTCACATACAGTTAATGTGTAGGTGTCTAAATTAGAATATATACATATGCACTGCAAAAAGTGCCTGAGGATGACTCTAGATAGTTCCATCTCCAAAATGTTTATTATTGGGATACTGAGCTGTCAGAAATCCCATTCAATATCAAGGTCCCACTATAGCAGACTGCCTCTCCCGTCCTCGTTCTACAGTTAAACAGAGGAGTGAGAAAGTGGTGTGACTTTTTCAAGGTCCCTCAACTTGTCAATGACAGACAAACAGGGATTTTCTGCTGTTTAGTTTACACTGCAGTACAGGTGTTGTATTGCAGGTCACATATATTTATGTCCGAGTTAGCTTTGAATTAGCAGTATGGGCTTCATCTACTAAAAAGGATGTCTGCGTGGGCTTGTTGAAGTCCGTGTCACTGCTATGCCTACCCATACTGTCATGAAATCACGGAATGGTAGGGGTTGAAAGGGACCTCTGGGCATCATCTAGTCCCACCTCTCTGCTAAAGCAGGTTTACCTAGAGCAAGTTGCACAGGAACATGTCCAAGCGGGTTTTGAAAGTGTCCAGAGAAGGAGACTCCACAACCTCTCTGGGCAGCCTCTTCCAGGACTCTATTACCCTCAAAGTAAAGAAGTTTTTCTTTAGGTTTAGGTGGAACTTCCTGTGTTCTAGTTTGTGCCCATTGTCCCTTGTCGTATCACTGGGCACCACTGAAAAGAGTCTGGTCCTATTTTCTTGACACCCACCATTTATTTATAAGCATTGGTAAGATTTCCTCTCAGTCTTCTCTTCTCCAGGCTATAGCAGCCCCAGGTCTCTCAGCCTTTCCTCATCAGAGAGATGCTCCATCTTCGTAGCCCTCCACTGGACTCTTTCCAGTAGTTCCTGTCTCTCTTCAACTGGGAAGCCCAGAACTGGACACAATACTCCAGATGTGGCCTCTCACTAGGGCATAGTAGAGGGGGAGGAGAACCTCCCTCCACCTGATGGACACACTCATCTCAATGCACCCCAGGGTACCATTGGCCTTCTTGATTACAAGAACACACTGCTGGCTCATAGTTATTGTCTACTATGACTCCAAGATCCTTCTCCTTAGGGATGCTTTCTAGCAGGTCTACCCCTAACCTATATTGATGCATGGAATTGTTCCTCCCCAGGTGCAGGACTCTACACTTGCCCTTGTTGAACTTCAATAGGTTCCCTTCTGCTCAAACAACTTTTCAAAGTGTCTCAGTATGTCCACATCATCCCTGTTTGCACCATGAAGCCTTGCACAATTAAAGCTGGAGGCATTACAAAATGCTGTCGCTGATGAACTAACCTGCCTGCTTTCTGCTCAAGAGGATAAGTTGAAGCCAAATTCAGATGTAACTGTAATTATCCACAACATGGCAGATGTCACAGGCTCACAGCTTAATGGACAGCGAGATCCAATTTCTGGTCTCTGTTCCTCAGCTGGTATATTTGCTGTATAGCCGGTGCCTTCCCACATGCAATTTTATTAGGAACCAGTGGAGCCATTTCTTTCCCTTGTCTCTGCTTGGACCTGTGGAACAGAAGTGGGGCCAGGAAGAAGACGAGCACTGTTCATCCCACTATAACAAACAGTGTCAGATATTGGGTGCCTGCCCAGTTGGTGTGTGCCTGTTGGGTGAAGTTGGGTATTGGCTTCTTTGGGAGGCTGTATGCACATAATGATCCTGTCTATAAACACAAAGTCTAGTCTGCTGCTGGATGAGACAATTTGCAGGGCTTAGAGATGTCTTGCTTTTACACCCTTTTCCATGGTTGCACACTATTAGACTCCTTTGTCTTTTATGAAGGTCCTAAATTGCTACAGCAAACAGTACTGTTTTCTGCTGGCTTAACTATTGCATTCCTTAAGGCTTGTTTTTCAATGCCACACTTTACTGCCTGTTAAGTTAAATGGATTTTTATCTGCTCTGCCCCTGACTGTCTTCTGTAAAAGCCCATAGTAAACCACAGCTTGCCCAGAGGAATATTCCAGGAGAGGAAAGGAAGAATTCAGGAACAATATTAATGCAGCCCTGGAAATATGATTGCAAAATAATACTACAAAAACATTTAGACATGAAAGAGTGGTTCTCCCCTCATAGATACTACTTACAGTACAAAAGAACTAGCTCCTCAGGGACTTGCTACTACTGGGAAGAGACTGCAGGTCTAGTTTGTCCTCTGTAGACACACACAACTTACAGAAATCTTTGAGGTGGTCGTTAGTGGGGGTGATATATTCTCTTCTTTATTGTTTCTGACCCCTTTGTCCCCAGATATTGGAGGAGAAATGGATTATATTTGCTTATATTCGCTTGGGTGTGATAATTGTCCTTGCCTGTGTTGAGGTAGGAATCTGCGCCCTCTTACTCTCAGTCCTCCAACAACCTCTGTTTGATGTGAGCTGCACGAAGGCAGAGTTGGCTCAGCAGCCCCAAGTGGCATGGGTGAGCAGGGGAAATATGTTGTTCCCCAAATTCTGTCTTATAGAGGACAGGGCTGAAATGCAAAATGAGCATTTGATGCCCTAGTCTAGTGCTTTATCGCTCTCAATTCAAAGATACTGGGCTATACTCCTCCTTTGTTGCCTAGAATTTGCCTAAAGGCTTTGCTAACTTTACCCTGAAATATGTTCCTACAGACTGTTTATGCCATTCTGAGCCAATTAAATAAAAGCACTGTTGAAATGTTTGTGCTTCCTTGTGTAGCAGCCACTGGGCTCTTTATCCTACAGTACTAGCAGGGGCTGCTTTGGGAGGGGGCTTCTGTGCAATGTGGGCCAAGGGCACTTATTGTGCCTCTGCAGATCTGACCCCACCAAAGCCCACTCCAAGACTCAGAATGGACATAGAGACAGACTACTCTTTACAAGACTTCTTGAACCAGAGGCAGGGATTTTGAAATTATATAGACTACCAGAGTCTTGTAATAATTTGTTTAGTTTGGAATAGTGCATGTTGAACAAAGATACCCTGGTGATGGCTTGTAGTGGTTTAGGATCAGCCGGCAATTAAGCACCACGTGGCCACTTGCTCACTCCTCCCTGCACCAGTGGGATGGGAATGAGAAGCAGGAGAAAAAGGTCAAACGGATAAGGTGAGTTTAAAAAAACACAAAAAGAGAAGAAATAGTACTAGCAATGCTACTAATGGAATAATATATAAAATGAGTGATGTACAATGCAACTGCTCATCACTCAGAACCTGTCATTGCCCCACCAGGCCTGGCTGCCTGCCCAAATTGCACCCGCATCTTCCAGCCAGCTCTTCCTTTAAATACTGAGCATGCTGTCAGTTTTGTATTCAAAATCCTATCGACTGGTTTGGTTCCCTTTCCTGACTGTGGCCCCTCCCAGCTTCTTGTGAAAATTAACCTTATCCCAGCCAAACCGAAGACATAGCTGAAGTTTTCTGTGATGTTGCTAAGGGCACTGAAGAGCTGTTTGTGTCACTTCTATGGCTAAACATAGCAGTAGATTTTAATTTTCTGTTATCAGGATGTTGAAGGCTGATCTAAGCAGCCCGCAGCTTTCAGAGAATTGATGGTGGCACACAACTGTTGGTTTCTCTACAGCATGAGTTTGGTCATTGGCCGGATGATTAATGTGAAGAGCAATAAAAGGTGGATTCTAGTACTATGAAATTTAGGGAACAGTCAGAAGTATTACTGAAGCTCTTGTCTTATTGTTACAGGAGTGTGAAGGATTCTTTACTTTTCTGAGCAAATAATATATTATTTCACACAACAAGTAAAAAATGATGAGAAAGGGAAAGATCTTTAAATATCAATGGACTGTGTTCATGGTCAAATTGCATCACATGGGAGAAGAGACAGAAAGCAGGGCAGGAGTTTCATGAACATTCAATTAAAAATTGAGTGAATGGCTACAATGAAGGATAGTCCTAAACCAAAGCTGGATCTCAAATTAATGTTCCTGGAAATATAAAGGGGCTGTCATGATATTTTATTCTATTCTGCTTCTGATGCAAGAAGAATTACTGTGGGAAAGAGAGGGCAATTTATATTGCCAAGAAGTAGGACCAAGCCCTAAATCCAAAGATTTCTTCTTTGGTGTTGCGTATTTGATAGCTTATAATCCTTCAGTGGTGGCTTGCTTTGTGTCAGTTCTTAATTGCAGCTCTCTGAGTTAGTTACAAGAAAAAGATTAAAAAATAAAACTGAAATTATCTGATATTCGTAAGAATTAAGGGTTTGTAGAATAAATATTGTGAGTCTTGCAATGAAATGGTGATATTTATTTGCTGAGGGTACTGTTTCAGTCAAAGAAATAATGAGGAGGATGACACCATGACACTGTTGAAATCTTGCACACAGAAGACTTTCATGTGCTTGGTATGCAGGGCCAAGAAAGTGCTTTTCCACCATGTATAGGGACTGTAATTGCATATAAGCAAACTAAAATATTTGTTCAGCAGATGTATGCATTCAGATACCAAACTGCTCTCTGGAAAGGAGCAATAAATAGCTGAAAATATTCCAAAAGGTTATTTTCAAATATTGTCTCTGGTTATTCAAGAGTCAGATGTGCATTAGTTTAGCAATACCTGATAGTTCAGGTGTGGGTGGTAACAGATAGTGTCCAGTTAAGATGAGTTTTCCATTCCCATCCAACATCTCCAACTTGATTAACTGTGATAAAAAGATACCTGCTAACTTTAAATAACCTGGGACTTTGTATCTCATCATGCATTTTCTGCTGTTCAGCCTGCTCTTGAATGAAGTAATCTGTATCTTTAACACTGAAGAATTCTTAACTCCTATTACATCTTGAAACTGTCAATAAAAAAATATTAATGTGAGACTTTTCTAGTTATTCTAGATGTTTTGTTGTAAAGATACCTTCTTTCTTCAAAAAAAAAAAAAAAATGCAGCAATGAGTAACAAGCAAACCATTCAGGTGACAGACCTGTGTTTAATCCACTATTCTCATTTCTGTGCAAAGCTCTGTAATTGTATGAATGCTGGAATTATGGGGATGCAATGAAAGCCTAAGATACCTCAGGAAATAAATGTTACTTTTTCACTGCAGAGCAAATTCATTCACTAGCTAGTTGGGAGAGGATACTTTGCCCTTGGTCTTACTACCATATGTAGGACATCAAGCTGGCCAGATTCCAGCTAGTGCAAAAATGGTTTATCTGAGAGCTGTTTTCTGAAACACAGATGTGTTAGATACATGATATTATGCCTTCCTGTGACACCAAGGCTTGTAAGTCAATTTGGTGCCTTGAAAAATGTGCTGATCCATCATAATATAAGTGTAACAACAATCTGAGGATGTGGGATACCGCTGTCTTGTTTCTCCGTTGGCTTTAGAGGAAGCCTAGGCAGATGTCTGAGACTCAGTATCTGATTTTTAGATGCAAGAACCTAGATAATTTTGAAAATTCCCCTACATGTCTAGTTACACTACTGGAAACCATCGGATGAACTGATGCAAAATAACTCACAAAGGCTGCAAAGAACTAAATATGCTCTCTCCTGGATGCCAACTCAATCTCTTCACCTCTTGAAAGTGAATCAAACCTTTCCCAGCCACCAACCGTATGTACTTTTTATTGAAAAGTTCTATTCTTCTAAATTGCTGCAAAGGGAGCAGAATACTCACCATCCATCAAAGTGAGTCCTATCCCCAAACATGCTGGTGGCAGGTTACATGTTTTTAGTATTGTGCTTTAACTTCTTTCTAGCTTCTCCACTCCCCTACCCTGGATGTAGCCACATGCCCCTTTCACATAGTGGGCCCACTCTGGTCTTGCAGTCAGGCTTCATGACTGCTACAAGATGGTGGGGCTCCTGTTCCCATTGACTTGATGGCAAACTGGTGTTATACCAAATGTAGTAGAACAGAAAATTCTTCCTTACGCTGGTGGGAAGCACCACATGTGCATGATTTGCACCATATTGCAACTGGAAAGGTGTAATTGAACTGACTGATTGACCTTCTCTTAGTGCTGCTGCTGCTGTCTCTGTCCTTGAAATCTAAGACTGCTTCCTTGAAGCTTTTCAGTAAGAGCTGCTACAGACTTGGCATGTTGGCCTTACTTTAGTCTTCATGAAGGAGCCACCTTTACAGACTTGCATAAAACACTAGTTGGAGCTGATCCTGATATAAATCTAGTTAATTCTGCCTTGGAAGAGAAGAAATAAATAAAAACCTGTGCTCCTGAATCCCTTCCCTGCTTCTGTCCTATGATGCAAATGTATTACTATGGTCCTCAGAGCTGGTGAGTTCTCACAAATTTCCAGGCCTGAGCACTCATTTAGGATGACTCTGCTTCACTCATCTGTCATGTACACTCAGCCCTTGTTCTTCTAAACATCACCTTAATTTTCTGGTATTCAGTGACCATGATCCTACTTTTGTGTCCAGCAGGTGCTTTCTGTTGGCCTTCTTGCAACTGGATAAAGGCTATTTTTGGCTAGCGTGGCCTTTTTTATCCCTGAGCATTGTAATTCAAGGAAGAGTCACCCATTTCAGTAGAAACTTGCCCATTGTCCACAGTGTGTAATTCAAGGCAAGCCTGCATTGTCTCCATGAAGAAACATATCATCCTCTTTGTGTGTGAAACGGTGTTTGAGGCAGTCCATGCAGCCACCATTTGCAGTGGAGCAAGCAGGCCATAACACAGTCTGTCTAGGAAATGCTACAGCCAAATATAAAGATGATGGCAGCAAGGATTATTATTTTCCTAGGCTACAAAATACACAGAAAATAAATATGCAGGATCTGTAGCTGCAAGTAAGCCCTGGGGCAGTCAAATGCAAACATTTTGGTGACTTTGGATAACCTGTAATGGCCTGTTCAGCCTTCTAGCATGTAAGAGTCATCAGGCTGCTGGTCAGAGTATTGGGTTGTGCTTAGAGCTAGTGTTATTTCTTCCCTTAGGCCAGATGTTGTGCTTTATAGTTATTCTTCTATAAAGGTCAAGATGCTAAGGCATTGAGTGCATCGCTCCTTTTCTTATATTAGCACTTTTTCTGGTCTGCATCCTCATTTGGGGTTTGTGCCTTCCTTGTGCAGTTACAATGGATATAAATCAAAAGCAGGTTAAACACCTTAATGTACTCTCGTTGTGTCTAATTTTTCCTCTGGTTTCACAAACTGTTTCCTATGTTGCATATTGATGTCCCTAGGAAGGCATTCTTTGTCAGGAAGTGGCAATGCCTAACACCAAGTTTATGGGTTATCAATGATCAAGTTACCTCTGAGAAGCACTAGGCTCCCAAAGAGAGAAATGGTATATTCTAAATATGCTCTAGTTTTTTGATATGAGAGGAGAGTTACAGGATCATAGTTAATACTTTATAATTAGCTCAGAGTTTGTCTTTTGAAGAACAGAATCTCATCAGGGGCAGAGACAATATGGTAAGAAATACAATTGTGCTAATTTGGAGACATTTTTCCTTTTTTTTTTTTTTAAAGGGACATGACCGATGGAAAACTACAGTTAGTGTCCCATGTGGGAGATGATGCTATTGGGATCTTGGAGTGACTTTGACAGCATGGCCAAGGTGTAGTCAAAAAAACGTCAACCAGGCTATGGTCATTAACCATGTATGGCCAGAAAATCACTTTAAGGGATAGTTTCATTCTCTGTAACAAAGGAAGGTTCAAAATTAATCAGGTAATGAGGATTTTATTAGAGGGTTTCTATGTTTTTCTGTGAAAATTATATGTGGAGATTATCCTTGTCTTGTCCTACAGTCCGGCCAGGGTAAAAGGAGAAAAGCTACTAAAGTATTTTCTATACATATTTTCTAACTCATCAAGACAAAACCGTGTGTACAGTGCTGATCTTCCAACCTTCAATCTCATGATTAGCCATAACAGAATTGTTTGTACCTCCATTTACTATTCAAAGGTTCACATTTTTAAGACTGAACAACTTCCTCCACTCCTGATTCTGCAAAGAGTTCTTCTCAAAAGGAGATTTTGTGCAGGTCAAACACCTAATTTGCTTTTCCATCTTTTAGTATAACCCTGAAAACTGCCTTAATAATTATGGCCTTATGGTACAACAAAGCACAGTAAGTGGATTTTTGGGGCTTTTTTTAGGTTAGTTGTTGCCTTTGGTCTTGAGTTTGTCTTATTTTCTAGGAGCTACTAGTTCAAATTGGTTTGGAGATTGGCGAAAGACTGCTTTAGTGCTCTAAACACCAAAATCTCAATCCAGCAAATCTCTTAGGTATAGGTTTAACTTTGAATGTGTGTGTGGTGGGTTGACCTTGGCTGGGTGCCAGGTGTCCACCAAAGCCACTCTATCACTCCCCGCTCTCAGCAGGACAAAGGGAAAAAAATAAAAAGGTGGAAAAAACATATGGATCAAGATAAAGGCAGTTTAATGAAAGCAAAGCAAAGGCTACATGTGGAAGTGAAGGAAAACCAGATTTATTCTCTACTTCCCATCAGCAGGCAATGCCTGTCCCCTTTCCCAGGAAGCAGGGCTGCAGTACAAGTAGCAGTTGCTCCAGAGGACAAGGGGATGACCCCTCCCCTCTGCCTCCTCCTTTTTCTATCTTTTATTGTTGAGATAATGTCATATGGTATGGAATATCCCTTAGGTGATTTTGGGTCAGCTGTCCCAGTTGTGTCCCCTCCCAAGATCTTGTCCACCCCATCCCACTGGGGGAGGAGAATGTTGGAAAAAAACAGCCTTGGTGCTGTGCAAACCCTGCTCAGCAGTACCCACAACATGGTTATCAACACCTTTCTAGCTTCCAATACAAAGCACAGCACTATGAGGGCTGCTATGGGGAAAATTAACTCCATCTCAGTCAGATCTAATACAATGTGTTTCAGTTTCCTTCATGCAAAATGAACTTTTGTAACGCCCTGAGGATTTTCTTCAACTTAAGCCACATTTTGAGGCCAGTAGCATACCTGGACGTGTTCAGCTATACACAGTAATGCTTGGCCATGTTTTCTTTCCCTGAAGATGGAGGCTGGAACACAATTTTTGCTAGAAGGTGTATTATTCTTACAGGCTGTGTTTAGGATTGAAGGGCGCTTTTATCCGTAACCATGCTGCTTATTGGCAGTACTGCTAATGTAGCTATATCCAACTCACCAGTGAATGTATGAGACAGCAGCTCCGAGATGAGAAAGAAAGGAAGGAAACAGGGAGTTGCAGAGCAATTGCTTTTCACAGAGATGAAAAAGCTGCTGCAGACTCTTCTGCCCAGGACGGGACATGGCATTCTGCAAAAACAGATATAAAAGCAGTTTGAGTCTTGGTTTCCTTTCAGCTGGTGTCAAAATCAGTATTTTGATGTGAATGAGTGATAGCAGGTCTTTTATTGCTGCAGGAGACATTGGAATAAGAGATTTGGAAATGCATGCTTCTTTTGCTTTGCTTAATAGCAAGAGTCAGCATCTCTCTGTGCCTCAGTTTCTTGCAAAATAAAAGGGACACAACACTACTAATTGAATTAATGTGGTCTTTGGGATTGGATTTACCCCCTGTAACACAGAGGTTAATCATGTGGTAGTCTCTCTGTAGGTAACAGAGACAGAAGTACCTCCAGAGAGCAAATGAGCCCAGCCAAGATGTGAATTGCTCTGAGGTGCTTCATCTGTGTGCAGTGGCTAGATGAGACACTTAAGAGAACTACACTTCCCTTTTAACCGTCTTGGTTAAATGCCTGCCGGACAGTGGAATGAAAAGATCTTGGGAGCTACAGATGGTACTGTATTTATACTGCCTGAAATATTTTCACTGGCTATGCAGGAATTTTGCAAGTGTAGTTTGCAAAAGATCCTTTTCTTTGAGGCACCCAGAGAGTGCCATCCACATGGTTAATCTCTCCTAGTAGCCTGTTGTTTCTGGAGATTTATGCTAAAATCGTCATAAAGGAGAGAATATTTTCTATTAACTTGAAACCAGCATAGCGTTTCCAAGTGCTAGGTGTCATTTGAGGTCATTAGACTGCTCTTCTGCTGCAAACTTGGGGAAAATTGTGACTGACCTCATGCAAAACTAGGGCTGGGATATTAGAAATCATGATTCGTAATTAAGCAGTGCCCTGAGCACTGCAGTTAATTAAAAGGTGGTTTTATTGGAGAGGAGTTTGTGATTATTGTTTTGGCTTTGTGTTTAAAGGGTCTGAAGTCTGTTTCTTTTTGGAAGGCTTGCCTAAGCACTTTCTAATGATTATAATGTCATTATATATGGCATTCATTACATTAGAGACATTAGAGGAGATTAAAAAGGATCTATTGGAGGCACTGGCTGAAAAAGAAAGGATAAAGACTGGTTGCAGTTTGGGCTTTTATTACGTGGCTTGAAACAAATGCTGAAATATTATATTTAAGCTAAGTAGGTTTGTTGAAGGGAACATTAGGAGGGTAAGTAAAGCAGCAAATACCACTCTTACCATTACAGAAAGAAATCACAATGGCTGGAAACTGTGTTAATTAGCAAACTGATTTCCTTGTACTTTAAGTGCATAACAAGTTTTAAATGCCTTCCAAATGGCTTGATATCAATTGCATTTTATTCTTTGAATGTAACTGTTTCCATGGCAATGCTGAGTTCTGCTGTACATGGATTATGTCTGTAAAGCCTTCCAGTCATTTATGGGAAGTCTGTATTAGCTCAGCAGCTGACCTGTATTCAGGTTATATTTTACTTTTATTGCAGTTGTTTTACAAGCAAATGAACAAAAAACAAGTCACCGGAAATGGGCCAGATCCTCAGTCCGTTCCACTTGACTTTGTTTCACTGATTTTAGTGGAGCTGTGCCGTATTACACCAGCATGTGTTCTCTTGAATGTCTTCTTTATATATGCAGGGGAAAAGGTCAAAATGTCATTTCCCTGCTATTATAGAACATTGTTCAGGTCACTTTTAATTTGCTGCTTAGTGAGATGCTATCAAGTAAGCTCTTATTCCTCAGGGAGAGCACATAATGCCAGGGCATTGCAATAGGGCTGCCAGCTGCTGCTAGGCAGCTGGAAACAGCCAAGAGGAGACGAATGCCTTTGCAGAGCAGTAGTCACCGATTGCAGAGTGACCTTGGTGTTCCTGTTAGTATGAGGGGAAAAAGTCATACAGGAAAGGGGCTACCTCCACAACTTCTCTAGTTTTTGGAGAAAGCAGCAGCACAATCCCCTTTCTCTGCTAACTGTGCCTCTTCACCTTGACTTTTACCCAAACTACTGTAATTACACCTTTTAACCTTCTAACATGCTCATTAAATGTTGGGATTTTTTCCTTCTGGTATCAGAAAGAGCAATATATGTGCAAGTATTCACTAGAAGCCTATGCTTTTCAGCTTGGCATTTGTTGGATTTCTCCTCACCCAATATTCTAACGATCAAGAAGGGCCAAATGCCTGCATTAAGATATTGAAGGGCTGAGTTCAAGTTTCTAGTTCTGGCATAAGGTGAATCTCTAGCCTAATCTAGGTAGATTAGGTAGTCTCGTAGCCTTGGTTCCCATTGTGTAAACCATTAATTTTTCATTCCCATTGCTACTTACCAGTCCTTTCTAGTCCAATAGGACTGATTGTTTACCACTCTGTGTCGATACAGCACCTAGTAGAAAGGAGCTGGAGATCTTAAAACTGTGGCTCTCAGTAGGAAAAAGTATTCTGTATTGGCATTTTATTTACTCATTACATAATTTACAGGCTACATTTAAGATTCAGTCTCCCAAAACCGACACCAACAGGACACTATGGTGTCTACCATATTTTGCCTTTCTCTTTTTCATTTAGAAATGCAAGCCAGCTGGATTCATTGATTTGTTTATATAATTCTGAAAGATTAAATACAGGAAATACATAGACAACTCAGGAAGTAAATGGAAACATGTGTACCGAAGGCTCAGCAGTTTCTAGTTTAGTGTATGTTTTCTCTTTTACATTTACTTTTGTTTGCTTAAGGCAAAGACATCAGACAAAATCCTGACCTTGAAGAAAGATCGATGTGTGTGACAAAGCATTTGGGAAAAAATGTACCCTCTAAAAAAAAAGGTTGCATAAATGCTTGTGTCAGAGAGGAATTAAACTCTATTTGGAAGTGGAGGAGAAAATAAAAGAAACTCAATTTTACCTTTACACCATGTAGCTACCGCACCAGCATGGCTCCTCATGTCAATAATTTTTAACCTTTATTTGCATTCAGTTATTTTTTATGTAGTGTGTTGTATTTGTCTTTTATTTAGACCCAAGGGCTCACGTATATGGCTCAGTTCTACATGAGGAATAAAGACAGTTGTTGCCCTCAAGCATCTAATAATGATATGACAAAATAGAGAGGGACCAAAGTAAATACTATCTCTATTTTACATGTATGATACTAAGCTAAAAAGAGATGGAGTGACCTACCCAAATCCGTCTAAAGTTGGGAAGACAGAGTTCACACACTAGGTAGACTGCACTATTGCAATTTGTAGCTAACTAATCAACATGCTGGAGATTTAAGATAAGTAGGCAGAGGTGTCCAGGCACTAAACTGCTGGAACGATACTTATCCTTCAGTGACCTAAATGTGAGGTAGAGCCAGGGGGTCTTTTTCACCTTCTGCCAAGTATTGTCCAGGCATTGGATTTGAAGGCAGTCACAAGAGCTCCTGCAGTGCCTGAAGACACAGCACTCGGTAATGGAGTGGGTGAGTAATTTGCAGCAAGCAAGAAATCTAGCGAACTGCTCTTCCTTTCATGCTTAGGTAAAATATTGATCATCTCTAAAATGTGAGGTAGCACACAGATATTCCCTAAAGAATGTCTCCTGGGGGTATATCAGGGCATTTCTCCCTGCCTCTGGTATTCTCCATGAAAATACTCAACCTGAAATTAAAAAAGACTTCATTCTAGGAAGAGACCTGACTTTCATCATTTACGCTAGCAGTGTAAAAAATATTGCAAACAGAGAAATCGAACAAAATCTTGTTTTAAGAAGTGTTTATATGGCCAGACTCTAGTTAACTATGCTTAGTGTGAAGACAAATGAGAGCTAGTATTGTCTAAGTCTATCACTCTGGTCCTTCTAACTCAACACCAGCCAGTTTATGTTAGCTGTTGTAATACCTGGCCCTGGGAAATGTTAATGGACTGACAGCCAGTGAAGAGCTGTTGGGAAATGGATTTTTAGTTTGGCAGTTAAAACAATTGTCCCAGATGATTTGTTTTGTTCTTTTAGGAGAATAGAAAAAAAAAATAGACAAAAATATTTATATTGACCTAAACATTTCATTTGTTCTGGTTTTTTCAATGCTTTCAGTTTTTAATTATTTATTTTTTAAAATAAATTTTGCTCCAAAATGAGAAGCTGTACACCTTTATCTAAAAAAAAAAAAGGTAAGACAGTATTTCATATGTGGAATTTATCTTTCATACTTTCTCCCTCCTCTTCCTCCCTATACTGGCTTTTGGCTGTAATTACCTGCCCTGTTTGACCCAAAGAGTTTCAGTTGCATAAAGCTAGATTTCCGATATCACACTGCTTGGAGAAATTCTTGCAGCATCATCCCTGGCCACACTTTATCTTGAGAAAAGCCAAGTGCTCTGTTTCTATCAGACTCTTTCTCTCTCCACATGATCAACCTTGGACCCTCTTCTCCCCTGGAGCAGCCTTGATCTGTCACTGCTGTGCAAGTTTAGCCTCATTTTACCATGACCCAGAGCCAAGAACAGGCAGAGTAAAGCTCCAGGATAAAAAAATTCAAGCACTGCATTTTTCTCAATAGCTTATCCCACTGAGGCTGTGCCCCATCCTGGCTTGGTCTTCCCATTCAGCTAGGCCTTTTCATGCCTTCCTCTGCCTTGGTCTCATTTAGTTCTTGCTGCTCTATATGTGCCCCTGAGGCTATAGCCCCATCATGAAGTGAGTTAGTCTGTGTGGCATCTGATTTCATGTACTAACCAGTGGTGTTTCATTCACCATGGTCTTTTCTTTCTCATCTGTCCTGCAGGTATGAGCAAGAAGTCCCAGCGTTTGCTTCTCCTTTGCTCCCCGTGGGGTTCACCTGTTCAGCCTTCTATCTGCTGATGGAAGTAACTGAATGGTGTGTAAGTCATTACGATATTTGCATCTTCCTCCAGTAGAATAAAGAAGCCTTAAATTTTAAGATACCTTTCTCCTGAATTAGTAGTACATTAACTCTTCTGCCTGGTTGTATCAAAGCCCTCTGTCTTTCCAGTATCCCGCAGAACAAACACGTTAGCACAGGGGGATGCTGGCTTCATTTTTGAGGAGAGGTCTGGAAAAATCAGTTCCTAGGTCTCTCTGCTCACTGCAAGGATGTTTCCTTCTACTCCTTCACCCGCTTCTGTACATTTTACTTGGTCAGAAAAACAGCTGTTCGCACACACATACATACACACACACACATATATTCACAAAGCGGGCTGCACTCTCACTCCTTCACACATCTGTGTTCACAGTCAGGCACATACAGACAGTCATGTCATACACAGCCACCCTCATGTGTACTGTGTGTACATACATGCTTGCACAGACATACTGTTTCATACACATTTGATGTAAATGTCATCTTGGGGGTATTTTTCTGGACTTCAAGGTTCTTCAGAGATTTATGTCTAGGTGTTTTTTGGAGACTGTTAAGGTATTGAAGATAGAACAATTTTTCTTCACTGAAAGAGATGCTAACCGTATCATCCAAGTCTGTATTTCACCCATGCTCTCACAAAACAGGAGGAACCAAATACCCTACAGGCTCCTTCACTAATGATCTGCTTGATGAATCCCACTCTCAATGAACCTAGTTTCTTTCAGGAAATTTTGGGACCTCTTTTCTCAGCAGGATATTTTGGGCTCTGCAACTGAGGAATTTTAGATTTACAAGGAGAAACAGAGTTAATATGCTTAGAAATCCAAGAGAAGAAAAGTTGAAGTTAAACTAGTACCACATAACATGGAACATTTCACGCTCGTGATAGCAATGACCTGAGGTGTTAGTGTATGAGGGACTGGGATGATTTAGGAGCACCTATTCTAAATCCCTTTGTGTTTTAATCTGGGGCAGAAAAGAAGGGGGGGGGGAGAAAAAAAAGAATAGGATTTAAAAATAACTGTGTTCCTTCTGCAGTCAATTCACTCTGCAGTATATCTGGACAATATTCAGGAAATACTATAACTCCCAGAAAAGCCTGTTGTTTCTAAGCAGAGTCACTCTGGTCTTATCCACACTGAAGAGCAAATGGAATTGACAAGCATGTAACAGAATTGAGACAGAAAGTGTGAAACTGTGTTTGAAAGTAGAGGGAAGCTTAGTGACAACCTTAGTTTCAATGTGATCGAGAAAAGAAAGGGGAAAAAAACCCAGGGGTTTCCTTAAAGGAACTGAGTCTGCATTTGGAAAAAGGCAGTGGGCACCTGAGAGGGGTCTAAAGAAAGCCAGACTAAAAGCAAACATTTGTGGCAAATAACAAAAAGTTAGTGCATATCATTAAACAGAGCATGTCCGGCTTGGTGGAGCTAAGCAAAACCCACCAGCATGACAGCAAGTGACATCTGCTTTGCATCCCTTGTATGAATGGATACAAAACGACTAGGAGCCAGAGTGGAGCCACATGAACAGTGGGAGGAAAGCCCTACCAGCTGCATGCAACCCTCATGAAATAACTGTCTGGCTGAACAGTCAAATTCATCCCTGACTTAAGGCAGGACATCACTCAACTGAAAATTCAAAGTTTAGTTTCCAAAACTGCTTTGCATGCAAGTGTGACCTTGTCCACACACGTGCATTTCACTATAATAGCACTGACATCTATGGCTCTGGTTTTGTCTCCTGGTTTTGCAGTGGGGTTTGTGAGTGTTTTTGTTTATTTGTTTCCTTTTAAAAGCCAGAACGGAATTTGCATGTTTACTTTGTCTGTAGGGTGGGATTTTTATCAGTCTGAGGCAAAGTTGTGTGTACTTTTTAGGAGGATTTTGTGATTTCAAGGAAAGAAAAAACTCACCATTTATATGAAGCTCTCCCTTTCTCTCTCAGCAAAGGGAAAGGAATTTGGCTTTCGAGTGACTTTCAGACACCTAAGGGAAAGTTTCATAGAAAGAGATGGACAAATTTGAAAGTTTCTGTTAGAAAAATAGTAATTTGGTGCCTTTCAAGCAGCTCTGGTGCACTGAAGAGTGTCTGTGTCTTGACACAAGGCTGTTCCTGCAGAGGTGGTCATGCCTGAGCTATGGCTGGAGCTGCATCATCTGCTTAGGCCCAAACTACAACTGTGAGGGTTTTTTTTTAGAGCTGAAAGATGAATCTTCAAGGCTATAACCCACTCCTTCATCCTTCCATCATCCCCCAGGCTAAAAATACCATTATTGCTTTGTACACATTCCTAGTCCTCTCTGTGAAACACCACCCATGGTCCAGCATCTCAAAATTTGCCCTATTCTTCCTGCTGGGCATCTCTTTCTGTTCAGAATTTAACAGGTAGTATTGGCAAGCATGAAACATGTTGGCTAAACAGAAAGGATTTGCATGCAGACCAGCTGCTTTCATGAATGAGATGAGCACATGCAAACCTCTCTCTGAGCACTGATTACAAATATTTGAATAGAGGTGATTTGTGAAAATCCTGCAAAATGTGTCATCAATCTTCAGCTACAAAAAAAAGAAATAGGTTGTTATTTTTCAACTTGGTCATTCTCTTGATTTAAGTGCGCTCAGCCATCTGTTGAGGGCACAGGAAGACAGAAGCAAGTAATTAAGCAGAACAATTGCACTCCACAAATAACAAATAATTGAGATTAAGTGTTTAGACACAGTTCATAGACTAGAATTAATTTTTCATGACTACTGAGTGTGGAAAATACATGCACTTGTGAGAGAAAGGGGCAGCTCATGAATAATATGCAAACCAGAAATAGGATACCATATCTGGAAAAGGTCTTTTGGGGGCTTTTCTCTCCTTGTTGCATTGGTCTATAAGTCTAACTAGACCTGTAGGCACTCTCAAGTAGTCAGCAGAGAAGTCTGTACAAGCCTCTTTCTTTGGAGATGCTATCTTTCCCCATTGCTCCTGGAAAGAGCAGACACCCTAGGGTTATTCAAGACATTTTACTTCAAACTGGAAAAAGTTAGGGCAAAAGTGCTGCTCACAGAGTGAAATCCCACCTCTGTTACAATAAAGGGCAACTTTGCCTTTGTTCAGTATTTTCTGAACAAGAGTCTTCCTATTTAGGAAGCAACATACCCCAGAATCTTACAGTGAATGTACAAAATTATAGGGTAGGTAGAGTGCTAAACCGTAAGTTCAGAAACAAGCAAAAAGGGCAGCAGATATTTCAGTGTTTCTGTGCCTTTCCAAAAGAATTTGTGTTGGTTTTTTTTTCATAGTGGGCAATATTATTGAAACTGGCATAATCCACAATCTAGAACAGACACTTTAAGGGAAGTGGTTGAAATCAAAGAGTATCTAATACTGTTTTTGTTGTTGGCTTTTGATTTTTTTCTTTGAGGAGGGGGGCGCAGTTTCAAATGCTTTTTGCTAAAGTAAGCTATAACGTCATCCTGTTTTGCCAGACTGGTTATTAAACATTATGGTATTTGAAGTGAGCCTCTGCATAACAGCACTATTGTGAGCTTGTCCAGAATGTCCCAATAACAGTGGCTGAGACTTTTTTACCTCTTTCTTAGCAAATTTACCCACCCGTAGGTTCTTGGCAGCTGTTAATATTCTCCCCATTCACTATATGGAAGGGGCATGGTGACACGTTGTGGAGGACTAATGAAGCAGTGCTGTGCTTCAGACCTCTCTCTGATCTATCATACCCTGATTAAGTTCTCTTTATTTGTGATATGTTCTCATAACACTTTGGGAGGTGCTGGTAGGAGAAAGACATTCCTCACGCATGCTGTTGCCAAATTCTCCAAGAATCAATATCCCACACACTGGTTTGGTTGTAATCTGGTCTAGCAGTTTTTGTGGAGCTACATGCGAGCCTACAGTTTATCAGACATTATCAACTGAGGAACAAAATTACTTATCAACATTATAGTGGTTGTGCTTTGACGGGTATTCAAACTGAAAGATCGATTTACATTTTCTGAAAGGAAAGAATATGCAGTAGATTAGTTTTCAAATGGTTTTTAGTACAAGGAATGAAACTACTTACATCAGTGATTTTCTAAGGTTACATTTGTTTTTGCTGTATTTTTTTTTCTCCTCTTCTAGATGCAATTCCTATTTGCTAAGGATTCTGAGCATTACAATAGAATAAGGAAGACTTGGAGGGCAATTTTAGAAAAATGGATATCCAAATCACTTCCATAATCCTTCTGGCTTTTTGAAAATGAATAGTGGAGTGTTTCAGAGAGCTGTTTATTGGAAAGATTAGTTTTATCATTAAATTATTACTTCAGCACATGGTTTGAGATTGGCCATTACCTTAGAAAGTTCACAGATGAAAACACAGGGAGAGTTGCCAATGAAAAAGACCTAATGAGTAAATGAGTCTTTTCCTTATGTGCTTTGTTTTTCTCCTATAGCTATGTACTCGCTTCACCTGGTAGAAGTAAACTTTCTGTTGAAAAAGTCAAGTATGGAAAAAAATCTTAAAGATCTACTGTAAATTTTGTAAAGTCATGTTACTTATTTATTAATAGTACTCACTAAATGTTGAAAGAACCCAAAATATTTATGAATGAATGATTTTTTTAAAAAAATCATCAAAAACATTTTTGTTCTTTCTTCAGGAATAATCAGGCTCTGTTTACATGGGAGCCTGAAAAACGGCACTTTCTGAATGTGTGTGCACATGTAAGGGCAGCATTCTGTGATATAACCATCCCATGAAAGGAAAGACTTTACATGGAAAAGGAAAGATACTTCCTCTGAAGCTTGGTAGTGTAATGACAGACTTAATGTGGCTGCTGTACTAGAGGTAATCCCTTGGGGAAGACCTCATCAACATCACCTAAATCCAGAAACTAGCTGCCAGTTGAGTGCTCTAAACAGTAGAGGACCCTTTTTGTTTTCTTGCAGCACCACTTCACCATCTGTCTAGTTTAGTTGTAGAAGGACCCCAGGAGTAAACTGTCTTTCATTATGTAAAGGAGACTCAGTTGCTGTTACCAAAACTCTGAATTTATAGTCCTTCCACGTATGGACAATAGTAATGTCCATAGCGATGTACTTGGAATAAATATGTGAATGGATACGTACTCATGTCCATTCCTGATATGGAAACACATATTTTGGAAGAAGATTTCTACTGTTGTAATCTTTCATTGTTTTTTCTCATTTGCTCTTGCTCCATTTTATTTCGGCTAATGTAGGAATTTTCTTGAGTAAAATATAAGTGCCTCCATCAGGAATCTGTTCTCCTGTGTTAAAAAAAAAAAAAAAAAAAAAAAAAGGAAGTTAAAGCAAAGCAGGTTTTCAAAATTAGAATCATACAGCAAATTTTCATGTCAATATAATATTTTCATGATAGGAACAGGGGATATTTTTGAAACTTGAGCAGAGAGGGCAAAGGGACAATAAAGTCAGTGTCCCTTTAAATGCCTCACACAGATTGGATGAAAGCAGTACATCAGTCTCAGGATGCCAAGGTTTTATTTATAAAAATAAATTCTTCCAGAAAAGGTCCCGAACTGGTGTCATGTTGTAGAGTGCTAATGGCTACATTAGCAGTTAGCTGCAGTTGTACATATGTCCATCCATCTGCCTTATGACTTTGTATCTGAAGAAGCTGCTGTGCATTACTCCATGTAAAAGTGTGCTTTTAATGTGTGTAAAGAAAAGGATTGCAGGCAGTGGTGATACACTGGGCTAAAAACAGTCATTGGTGGCCAGATTAAGCCCCTTGCTGTAGACACAATTGCCCCTTCCTGAGCAGAAGGAATCAGAGTTAAGATCAGACTGGATTTAACGGAATTATAGACATGTTCTTTTTTTCTTTTTTTTTTTCTCAATCTATCCTGTAGTTTTAATTTATAATGCCTTTTAAATTGGCAAAAGAACTGTTTTCTTCAAGGAGATTGGTCTGTTTGTCTTGCACAAATCACTGGAGTATTCTCGATGGAGGAGTTCAAATACTGCAAAATACTATTTGCATATTCTTATTGCAGTTCAAATGCAGTTTCTTTTGCCTACACCTGGGGCTGTTTTTTACTTGCCACAGGTAAAAATTGTCCTTCTGGGCAAGCATGAGATGATGCAGATTCAAATCTTAGTGGGACTTTGATCTGAGTCTTTGCATGAGGCTAGAATTTATGATAGAAGGCACACTGTTGCAATGAGAAGAGTACAGGTATCATGCTTGATAAGGAAAGATTGCTGTCATTGGAACATGTTATAGAATCATAGAATTGTCAGGGTTGGAAGGGACCTTAAAGATCATCGAGTTCCAACCCCCCTGCCATGGGCAGGGACACCTACCCCACTAGGTCAGGTTGCTCANCTCTCAAGCCAGTGACTGCCCAGCCTATATCAGGTTCATCAGATGGTCACGAACCTGATCTTCGCTTACAATGGGCAGTTCTTTCATCCAACCCCTGCCATTATCTTCTGTGATTCCGAGAGTGCGGCTGGAGCCCTTGCCAGTGAAGGCTGAGGAAAAGTAGTCGTTGAGAACCTCAGCCTTCTCAGTATCGCTTGTTGCCAGTTCTCCTGTTTTCGTTCTGAGGGGGCCTACTCCTTCCCTAGTCTTTTTCTTACCATTAATATACCTATAGAAATTTTTGCTATTTCCCTTGATCTCCCTGGCTAGATCTAACTCTAACTGGGCTTTAGCTTTTCTAACCAGGTCTCTTGCTGCTCGGATAGCTTCCTTATATGCCCCCCTTCTATCTGTCCTTTCTTCCACTCCCTGTAGAGTTTCTTTTTGTGTGACAGTGTGTCCAGGAGCTCCTTGCTTATCCAGGCAGGTCTCCTAGCACTCTTTCCTGCCTTCCTCTTTGTTGGTATACTTTGCTCCTGGACACGGAGAAGGTGATCCTTGAATACTGACCAGCTGTCCTGGGCCCCCCTTCCCTCTAGGGCTTTGTCCCATGGCACTTTGGCCAGCAGATCCCTGAAGAGATCAAAGTCTGCATGTTGTTTATTCATTTCTTACTATTTCTCTGTTTAGCAAGTTTCAGTCTTCCAGTCAGAGAGAAAAGATACAGACATATAAGACACGAAATTTTGATGGAACACATAATGAGTAGCAAATGACTGCTTTGAAAATGTCTCCCTTATGCGTGAAAAATCTCCATTACAGCCATCTGATGGCCATGCATGGAATTGGGTTGCAAATATATTCTGATTTCCAACGGTCAATGAGGGAAAGGAGATAAATTTACAGCTAATATTATTTTATATTAATAATTCAAGGTTCTCTACACAATATAATATAATGCTTGTTCCAGCAGCCCGAGAGGCCACAAACGTGTCAGTTTGCTATATGTGGTGGTTTATTTCTGCAAAGTTTTTGTACAGATGTCTTCACTTCTGCAGTGCTCTTCAGGAGAACTTCTCAGCTGAAGCAAAGATATTAGCTATTGGACAGTCATTATTATGCAAGAAAACCTATGTTTTCTTCCAAAGTTTTCCCTTCATGTCCCATGCTTTTTGGAAACAAAGCTTCTGAGGACAGGGAAAATATCTTGCATTCACTCTTTCAGCAGTTTCTGTTTGTTCGGTAGTAAACCAAGTTTGCAGCGGTGGAGAAGAGAACTCTGGAAAGCATTGTTGCCAGTGCTTGTCTTGCCTGCATACTTCATGGTCTGGCACAAGTCTTTGTCTTCATTTCCATTAATGGGATGGAACTCACCCTCATCTCTTATTCCTAGCAGTGCCAGATGGCAAACTTCTTCAGTTGTTTATAAAATGTTTGTTGTCTGGTGCTATCTATCTGGCTGTCTGACTGATCCAGCTGTTTATAAATATCTCCATAAAGTGGAGTTTATTTTTCTTTAGGAAAAAAAAAAAGTGGATAAATTCTTCCTTTTTGCAGAGATACAGGTCATTAACCTGTCTAAATGTCAACCTCATGCAACTCTGTCCATCCAGGATAGTATTTCCCTGTGGTTATTTATCTTTTATGTGGATTTTTCGTTTGAAAAAAAAAAAGGAAAAAGCAAAATTATCTCTTTTTTTCTCTCTTATTCTTACTTAACTGCTCCTCTGTTGTATATTCTTGTAAAAAAAAAAAAAAAAAGAAAAGAAAAAGAAAAGGAAGAATATTTCATATGATAAAATGGACTTTGCTAAATATAGCATTACATTTCGTATAGGTACTAAATATATTGATGCCTTCCACTGAAAGTCCGTCGATCTCTGTATGGAAAAAAACATTTCCTAACTGGCCACAATAAGATGTCTGCTACTTTTAACACTGCAGTCCTTATATTCACCAGATCAATTCAAAATTGATCATACAAAAGTAAGGCAAATCCAATGTAAAAGGCAAGCTGCAGACAAGATGTGAAATGAGCACGCAGGATTGCCAGCTGTGGCACTTAAATATCACATCGCTGTCTTGGGGCCACAGCTTTGTTAACTGATGAAGTTAAAGCAGACGTGATGCCTCTTCTGATGACCAGAAAAGTGAAATTTATGCAGATTGGTTTTACATTTGATTCAAAGGAGTTTGAATTAAGTTGGAACATAAATCATTCAGTAGATGAATCTTAGGAAGTAAAAGCATGTTTTGTAAGGCTTGGGCATGACAGCCCTGTCCAGGTAGCTGTGAGCCTGAAGCCCTAAAATGTGTCCCCAAGCAAGCATAGGCATCACTGATTTGTGCCCAGTGCAGCAGTGTTGTTTCAATGGGCTGTGAAGCAAGGACTAAACTTGTGGGCCCTCCTTTCCAAAAAGTACTTCACCATTTCTCAGTATGGTAGATATTCTGAGGTGGATTTCTGCTCTTCTGGCTCATTTTCCAAGCAGCAGCTTTGAAAGCCGTCTCTTCTCCTTCTCAGAGGACCTTTTTAAAAACCACCGCGTTTCACACAGTACAGAACAGGAAACAAAAAATGCAAAAACCTCAAAAACTCTCCAAAACCAAGATGATTGTTCCCTGCTCTGCACTCATTAGACTAAAGAATAATAATAGTAATAGTGGTAATTTCAAATTAATGTCTGTGTGTATTCATGCCTGTAAATTGAAATCTATTTCCTACCAACACTTCTGGTAAGATTTCAGAACTTGCATCTTGACAAAGAAAACACATGTCCGAAATGAATTGATTTACACATTTATATGTACAACTGTAACACTCTTTCTGCATAATTTGCCCTTATTGAGAACAAACTGTCCTCAGTACTGTTTCCAGGAAACTACCAAGGAATGCTTAACCTTACATGGGGTAACATTAAAAACCACATATTATGCCAGGTAGATCATAGAATCATAGAATGTTAGGGGTTGGAAGGGACCTCTAGAGATCATCTAGTTCAACTCCCCCGCCAGAGCAGGATCACCTAGGACCGGCCACATAGGAACACATCCAGGTGAGTTTTGAATGTCTCCAGAGAAGCAGACTCCACAACCTCTCTGGGCAGCCTGTTCCACGCTTTCCCTCACAGGAAAGAACTTTCTCCTCATGCTGAGGTGAAACCTCCTATATTCTAGCTTATACCCATTGTTTCTTGTCCTATCCCAGGGCACCACAGAAAAGAGACTGGCTCCTTCCACTTGACACTCACCCCTCAGATATTTATAGACATCAATAAGATCCCCTCTCATTCTTTTTTTCTCCAGACTAAACAGCCCCAGTTCT
>VWZK01004962.1:0-19600 GCA_013396935.1 Baryphthengus martii
CTGCGCGGCGCCGAAGCCGGTGCAAATTAAAAATGCAGAAAACTGCAGCGTCGGCCCCCGGAGCTGGAGCGGCACCAGGGGCCGGGGCCGCGGGGAGGAGCGGGGGGATGGACGGGGGACGGGAAGGAGAAGGATGCGGCACTCGGCGCCGAGGCTGGGAGGCGGCTCAGCACCGAACGGTCCCTCCGCCCGGCTCCGCTGACCCGCAACTTGCGGGTTTTTGCGGCCGGGCTTTGCCCTTCAGCGAGGGGGTCGATGGGGCCACGGGAGCCGCATGGCCCGGGCCGGGAGCCCTGCGGTGGGTTGGGGGCTGGAGGAGCGTCGCTGGTTCCCCGCCGTGGTTTTCGTTGTCTCCTACTCGGTTTTTGGCAACGTGCTCGGATCTGCTCCCGACATCGCGCCAGGAACGGCGCTGCGGCTTTGGGGAGCCGTGGCCCTGCTGCGGCGGGCGCAGGCGGGGAGCGGTGCGATGCTCCCGGTGTGATGGGTGCAGGGGTCCCGATGTGGTGTGTGCAGGCAGGCGATACTGCGCGGGGGTGCCAGCCTCGGCCAGGCGGCTTCCCTGGAGCTCTTCTCGAGTTTTCGGGGTGGTTTCCTTGGAAAAAGGAGAAGCAGGAGGGTCTGCCACAAAAGTCTGGAAGGCTGTGTGCTAGGGGGAGGGTAAATCGAAGGATTTGCTTCATCCGCCTCGCGGTGCGAGAACTAAGGACCCTCAGTGGGATCAGAAGGGGGCAAAGGTGGAATCGGTAGAAGGAGGGTTTTTTTTCCCCGTGTGCTGCTCTATGAGGTCCTCCTGCTACTGAAGGCCATTGAATTGATGGGGTTTAAGGCGGTGGAGAGGGAAGGGGATTGTTCCTGGCAGCTGGCGGGAGGGCACAGGGCTGGCAGAGGCTTGGCAGGGCAAGGTCAGGAGGGTCCTGGTGGGGCAAGACCATCCTGCCTCCATTCCCAGGGGTTCCTGCAACTCTCCCCTGTCTGGGCCCCTGAGGCTGCCATGGGAGATCCCAGGGACCGGTGGCTGTGGTGATGTGGTCTGATCCTGCTTGTGATTCCCATGTGTGGGACAGAGGAGCTACCGACCGAGGCGCTACTGGAGGGGACTGGGGCATTGCTGCGGAGCTGCTCATGGGGCCACCTCTGCAGAGTTTGGGTGGCCAAACCTCCTAGCCCCTCGCACCCTGTCCCCTCCCCGCAGGGTCACGGGATGCTGGATGCTCCTGTCCCGCACAGCGCGGGCGTGCGTGAGCTGGCGGGGAGCACGTTGGCGGCACGGCGCGGTGCGTCTCTTAGCAACTCCACTGGTGGAGCGCGTCCTCTTCTGCTGCTCAGAGGAAGGTGTGAAAGCAAAATCCTTGTGCCTGCAGCTGGGAGGGGCCGGGGCTCCGGGGGCTGGATGGCGGCTTCGTGTCGCCAGAGGCGAGGCATGAAGAGAGGCCGGCACGCGGCTCGCTCGGTGTCATGCGGGGCTGGAGGCTTCAGGGGCTCCAGCCACAGATCCATCCTGTCTCTCCTGGTCCTTCCCCACCTTCTCCTTCGGTTCTTTCCAGCTGTGGATTTGGTGGAGCGGGAATCCCATGGATTTCTGTACCTTGTCTGCATTCCCGCTTACCTGCTGGGCACTGGGGCAGTTACGTACAGTACGTTACCGAGCGCCCCAGAGAGGCTGAACTAGCGGAGGGGATAATGAACCGCTGGAAGGGTTTTGCTGGAGGTGTTATCGGATCCTGGAGCGCCCGAGTCTGGCAGGGGATGTCCTTCCGAGCTGCACCTGGTGGGCTCGGTGCGGAAATCACTGGCAGAGGGTTTTTGTTTGTTGACGTGTTGATGCTCTCAATCCGAAGATCAGATTCTGTGACCGCAGCAACCACTCCTGGTCCTAAAATCCGTTAGGGAGGCTGCCAGTGAAACCCCACATTCCACTTGCTAGTGCCGAGCGCTGGATCTTGCTGGACTCCGTCGCGGCCCCTCTCCGGCTTCTCTTCCTGCCAGCGGTCCCCTCGCTGCCAGCGGGTCAGGGGCCAGCTCCTGTGGCAGCGGCAGCGCCATGCCCGAGCCGCCCGCCCGCAGCTGGGGCTGCCGTCGCCTCCACGTGGGTTTCTCTGGCGGGAGCGGGGGAGGCGTCAGCAGAAGGTGTCTCAGATAGAAACCTTGTGGTTTTGTGGCTCGTGCTGCAGACGGTGTTACCCAGGAGGGAGGTGAGGCTGAGGAGGCCGCTGCAGCCAGAGCCCTGGTGGCCCAGTGAGCTGGCAGGAAGGAGCCTTTTCCCAAGGAGGAGCAGGAAGAGTTTGTTGGGGTCAGTAACGGGGCAGGAGCTGCGTGTGGCCGCTCGCCCGTCAGCCACTCCTGGGCCCCGGTGGAGGTGCTCGGAGCATCGCCATGTGAGGACAGAGAGGTCGGCTTGGTTCTGGTGTCCTCCTCGTAGCTGGAGCTTGGTGGAGGGGAGGGGGCTGCCGGGCGTCCCGGGCTGGACGCGGCACTGGCTTTGGGTGGTCGCCAGCGTCGGCTGAATCACAGGCAGGACCTGGGGGTTTTCAGTAGTTTCTAAGCTCCAAATTTGGACAGATTTTCAGGGGGTAGCAGAAAGCGCTTCCCTCATCCCAGGCTTGTTTCTTTGCCAAATCTCCGAGCCTGCCGCAAGCTGCTGAGCTCTAGGAGAGATTTCAGTTGCGCACAAAGCAACGCGATGCGCAGCCGGAGTTCTGAGGGACAGGGGTTGGTGGTGCCCTGGCCGTGCTGGGGGAGCGGGTGGGCTCAGAGATCTCTTCCAACCCAAATGATGCCGTGTCTACGGTACAACCGATGTGACCTCTAAATGTGTGACTCTGGAGCAGGCTACAGACTCGTTATATTAATAGAATTTGTAATTAGAACAGTAATTACACAGTACTTCTTTTCTCGCACAGAAGTGAAGTTTTGGAAGTGACCAAAACGCAGGTTGTAGGCAGGGGCAGAGACACTGACGGTGCAGAGAAATCCCAGAGGGATTTGTGGGGCGGGAGCAGCAGGAGACAGCCTGGATCCACTGACGGGCAGGAGAGAGGAGCCAGGAAGGTGGAGATATGGGAGAGAATCACGGTGCGGGGCCGAGGAGACGGGTACACAGAGATCCTCTGCCTGTGGGAAGTGACCAAGGCCAGGAGGGAGGAGGTGGGAGGTAAAGGACGAGTAGCAGGAGTAGGTGGGATCCCTCGGCAGGAGGAGCAGATGAGATCCCTCAGCAGAGCCTTTGTCGAATGACAGGAATTTTTCCCAACGTTTACTGTCCTGCGTGTGTCCTCCAGCCCACCTAAAGGCTCCTCGCTCAGGAACAGCTTGGGGAAGGTTTTCAGCCACCCGAGAGGACTTGGTGGCCAGGTAGCAGGAGCGAGAGTCCTGGAATGGTTTGGGTTGGAAGGGACCTTGAAGATCATCCAGTTCCAAGCCTCCTGCCACGGGCAGGGACACCTCCCACTAAAGCAGGTTGCTCCAAGCCCCATCCAAGAACCTCTCTTGGAATGAGGGGAGTCACAGTTTTACCCAGAGTGGTTTTTTTTCCCTTTATTATCCTTTCACACCTTTCGTTTTGGTTCCTGCTGTGTTCTCAGATGTAGGATCAGCTTGGAAGAGCTCTCCTCTCTGTTTTTTGGCCAAGGCTGAGGCTCGGGATGAGAAAAGCCCTGGAGAAGGCCGTGCCAGTGGCTTTCAGCTGTGGCCCTGCCTCTGGCTTTTGCTAGGCCGGAGCTGCCTCTGAGGGTTGACTTTGCCAGGCTGCTGGGCTGGGTTTCAGACCAGGATGGACTTGGGTCACCTGGTATGAGCGCAGGGTTTTAGCCTTTTCCCAGTTGGCAAAATCCAAGGCATCAGGATCAGGTGTATCTTGGAGGCACAGTTACAGTCTAGGACCTCGCTGCCAGAGGAGTTTTTCTCCATTATTGGCCATCCTACTGTTGATAATTAGCATAATTTTTTCTATAGGTGTCTCCAACATCCTGGATATCTTAATTTTTTTCCGTATCTCTCTAGAAGTGAGTAGTCCTGTGATATTGGGTGTTTTCTGTTTAGAGCCGCACGTACTAGTTAATGAGGTCACTTTTCTGTCTCTTTCTGCTGAGTGAAAGCAGCTGAACCTCCTCATCTTTCTGAGCTCCAGCCTCAGTTTTACTGCTCCCTTCCGTGTCCTTTCCCGGTGTCCTTTGGAGCTGATTCCCGACGCTCAGCTGCGCAGAGCAGAACCGGGGGCAGGCGTTGCTGTCGGTGCCGCGTCTACTCGAGGAGGGTGAGGAGGAGGCCGAGCGGAGCCCCTGCCCGGTGCCCGGAGCCACGTGGTGCAGGGCTCGCCCGCCTCTCCTGCGCAGCTGAATCAGCCTCCAGTAAATTACACCCCTGGGACGGGAAGGAGAGCGTTCGGAACGTTCTGCTGAGCTGGCTTCTTCCAGCCAATTCCGTGACCTCTGCGGCGCTGCCCTCGGTGCGTGCTCATCCGTGCCGTGACAGCGCCGGGAATGGTAGCAGGGAACGGGAGCTCTGCTCCGTGCCGTCCGAGGGCGGCAGCTTCCTGAGCTGTCGGCGCGACTCCGCTGCTGGAGCTGGCGCCGGGAGGCTCTGTGGCTTCTGCTGTGTGTGGGCCGGGGCAGGGCTGCCCTCTCAGCGGCGTCTGGAGCGTGGCTGGAGGTGAAGTGCAGAGGTGGCTAAACCAGCCCAAAAATGGGGCAAAGGTTCCAGTGACACACTGGAGTTTGTTTGGTGAGGGGTCTCTCGGGGCAGAGACTGCCAGGAGAGGTTTCCGAGGGAGCTTCTCGAGCCGCCTGAGCAAGGAGAGGCCCTGGGCCCTCTAACGGCAAGGGGGTCAGCAGGGCTGGCACCGCTCCCCGTCTCCCGCAGCCGATGCCCGGCCTGTGTGGCACAAGCAGAGAGATCTGCCTGAGGAGAGTCCCGGAGCAGGTCCTGGTGCGAGGGGAGCCCTCGCCCCAGGGGATGATGGGCGCAGCAGAGGCACAGGCAGGGCTGGAGGAGCCCCGTAGCCACCCGGACAAACCCATCTGCCGCTTAACGAAGCCGCATGTTGCGGCCCCAGGCGCTTGGAGCCACCTTGGCCGGATTCTCGCCTCATAAAGCTGGCAACTCAAGAACAAGGCCTCGTGGAACAAGAGTCAGAAAATCGGCAAAGGGAATTTTTTGATGCTGTGATCGACAGGACTTGAGGGAGATGGTGGAGCTGGAGCAGGAAGGCTGGAGGATGATCTCGCAGCTGAAGACTGAGTGGGATGAAGCTGCAGATGCTGTGGGGAGGGAAGAGAAGGTTTCTGGTGATGCGGAGGCAAGAGCTCCAGTGTTGTGGCTCAGGAGGAGAAGATGGGGACGTGGAGGTGCCGTGGGGGAAGGATGGGGTTTGGATGTGGCCTCGGCAAGAGCATCGGGGATTTCTGTGGTCAGGGAGCAGCTCTGATGGTAGAAGCCGAGCTCGGCACTGGACTTTGCGTGTCTCCGTCACCAGCCGCTCACGGTGCGAGCGCAGGAGTGTGAGTGTGGGCACGGGCGGGAGGGCTTGGGGCTGGGGGGGCAATGAGACCTGCGGTGTTGCCAATTCTGCACTTGTGTGGGACACCGTCCGGCCAACTCCGTTTGCTGACCCTCCTGAGCAGCACAAGTCAGATGCCCGGGCAGGCGATGGGAGCTAGGGCTGTCCCAGAGGTTCTTTCTCTGGGGGTTTTGCCAGATGTCGCAGGTCCTCCTCAGCTCAGTGGGACTCCTCTGTGGTGTTTACTGCCTGGGTTCTCTTCCCTGAACTTGCTCGGCCTTCTCCTTGACCCACTGTAAACTGACGGCTCTCCCAGGAGGAGAGTGTTCTCCGAGTGTTCGCACGGAGTCTTTTGCTGGCTGAGGGACCATTCCGCGCCCAGCCGGTGTCCCGCTGCCCAGCAGCTGCCTGGGCCTCCATCGGAGTCGGGATGGAGGTGATGACACTGTTTCAGGAGCTGCCTCTGCTCTGGGTGCAGGTGAGACCTTGATTTGCAACTGGGACCAGCTGCTGGGGCTGAAGGGACGGGGGCTCTGCCCAGTGAGGACCCCGTGGGAGGAAGTCAAGCGTGGGTGCCTTTTGGCAGTTGCTTTGTGAGCAGCTGATCTTGCCGCCCGCTTCCAGGAGGATTCCCAGAGCTCCTGGTGGAGCCTGTCTGGTTTCTACCCAGAAACCTTCGAGTCCCAGGCAGCGCTGGCCTCTCCTCTCCTCTGGAGTCTCCTCAAGGCAAGGACTAAAGGTTCGTGCATCCAGGCTGGCTGTTCAGAGCTGGCAACAGAGCTTGCGGTTGAGTTGGGTGGCCAGGGTTGAAGTTCTGCTGGATCTGGACCTTAAGCTGTGTTTCCAGAAGGGCTGGCTGACATGACATGGGCCTCACCTTCTCATCAGAAGGGGACCCTGGGGATGACCCGCTGCTCCTGGTGCCCCTGGGCTGTGGGTGGCAGCCCTCCAGCTGAACCCCAGTCGTGTTCTTCGCTGGCGGTGGCTGCCCGAGGGGTGTGAGCAGCAGCCGGGGCCTCCGGAGGAGCTGCCATGGGCCAAAGGGCTGACACAAGACCCCAGCGACTTAGAAGCTGAGGATGTAAGAGCAACGTGCCTGTGACCAGAGCTTTTAATGCCGAGCAGCACCTCAGCAGTGCCGTCGCGCTTCTGTGGCATCCCTCGCCGGGCAGGACTCCTCCTCATCTCCTCCTGATCTCACCTTCCCGCTTCAGCAGCTGATTTTTTTTTTAACTCCTCCTCCCCGAGCCTCCTGTGCAGCAGCCACATGGCGGGAATCGGCTGCCTCGGTTCTGGGTCTGCGTGCAGCAATGTCCTGTGTGAGAGAGGCGGCTGCGGTCCGGTGTCCTGCTGCCGCCTCCCGTGACGCTCTGGCACCACAAGCCGTGCTGGAGCCGGAGTGTGCCTGTCCGGGTTGGACTTGGGAAGTGCTGTGGTGAGAGCAGAGAAGGCTGAAAATTGAGGGAATTTTAGCTGCTTCCCTGCGGAAAGGAGATTCCTATGTCTAAGGAGGCTCTTCAGTGTCCGACTCCCCTGCCCTGGTAACTTTCAGACCTGCTGCCCAGCTCCAACCAAACCTGGCCAGCCCCTGCTCTTCCTGAGTTCTTGCAAATCCCAAGAAGTTAGGCCTGTAGACCACGCAGAGCGACCCAGCTGATGCCAGATGGAGGGGAAGGGCCGTTTGCATCTCTCCTCAGGGCCTCGCTGCCGTGGGGCTGCATCTCGGCACCGGAACCTCTGCCCTGCCTGAGTCGCTGGGAAGATCTCGCCTGGGGTTACGTGTGGGATCTTGTTCCTCCTGTGTGATCCGTGCGGTGATGAAATCCACGCAGTCGTCGAGGGCGCTGTACCTCAGCCAGGGCTGCCTGGTGGCTGCATCCCGGCTCCTGGTCTCGTGTTGATGATGGGCCCTGAGGATGGGTGCTCTGGTGACAGGACACAGGGAAGGTGGAGTTACTGAATTCCCTCTTTGCTTCTGTCTTTACTGCTAAGACCAGCCCTCAGGAATTCCAGTCCCTGTAGGTGAGAGAAAGTCTGGAGAAAGGAAGGCTCTGCCTTGCTGAAGGATGATTGGGTAGAGATCGTTTAGAGGAGCTGGACACCCATAAATCCTGCTTTAGCTGAGGGCCTGGACTAGAAGATCCCCAGAGGTCCTTTCCAACCCCTGTTATTCAGTGATCTGTGGTCTTGGCTCTGGGTCCATCACCCTTGCCTCAGCCCGGTGCCGTGGGGCTCCCTGGAGTCGTTTGTGGCTCGCGTGCCCCCCGCTGTTGTTTCTGGGCAGCTTGTGCGGTGGCTCCCGCGCTTAACTGGGAGGGGTTCGACCTTCAGCTCAGCCTCCGGCGCACGCCCCTTCGCCGCTCTGCGGGTGGGTGAGCCGGAGGTGAACGAAGTGGGAGCCGATGAGCACGGTGGGCAGGTGGGGGGCGCGGCGGACAGCTAGGGGGCCCGGCCACGCTGTCCCTGCTGGGAGGGGGGTGGGTGGGTGCTACTGGCTCGAGAGCACCGTGGCTCTTCTGCCGGGCAGCCCTCGGGTGTGAGGTGGCTGCTTCTGTCCCTCTTTTTGTGGCAGTCACACCCTGGAGCCATGTCTGCCCAGGTTCTCCTGCGGAAGATGCTGTGGGAGCGCAGGGCAGAGCCCCGCTAAGAAGAGATGGAGGTTGAGCAGGTGAGGAGAGCAGGGGCTGTGCCACGGCTGGGGGCTCGATGCGGCCGTGCCCCGGCTTGCACTGCTCTCGGTGCTTCTAGCAAGTACGGAGGCGCCGGAGGAGACATCACGGAGCAGTTTGAGAGAGGACAATATAGCGGATTTCAGGTTGTTTACAGAGAGCTCCTCTCAAGCACGAAGTACAAATGGGAGAAAATAGAGAGAGGTGTTTGCTCGGGAGGGAGCAGCTGGGAGGTGGGGATGGTTGCCGTGGTTTGGGAGCGGGCCGAGGCAGCAGCGAGGGAAGGAGAGTTGTTAAGGTGTGAGTAGTTGGGGAGGGTGAAGACGAGCAGCTTGCGGGTGACGTGACAGGAGAGGAGGACTCGGAGGGGGGATTCGGAGGGAGGGTGGCCTGCTGAAGAAAGAGAGGTTAGGAGAATAATTTTAGCAGCATCATCATTCTGAGCGCATATGGATGAGACACGATTTTAGGTGTTCGAGACAAGTCTAGGGGGAAGGTGCGATAGTGGCTGACGCAGGGTGGAAACCCGGGGCCTGTGGCTGCGCAGCCGGGTGAGGGAGGCGGCGTCTCGGGGACTGCAGCTTGTGTAGGGGCTGAGGGACAAGCAGGGTATGGGGAGGAGAGTCAGGCCCGTGAACTCTGTTCTCTGTCTGAATTGTGTCCTCGGCTCACAGACAGGATCTGAGCAATGTCCCCAGGCGTCGAGCAGTGAGGGCTTGGGGGAAGAGGGGACAAAGCTGGGATTAGTAACAGCTCTCTTTAATCATGTTGAGCTTGGGCTTGTGGGTACACACTTGAAATGCTGGAGGAGAAAATAAGCTGAGCCTTCATTTTGGACAGGAGACGGTTCAGGAATAGAAAGGCAGGGCTATGAATCATCAACGCAGAGCTGAGAGCTGGTATTAAATGAAAACATCAGGCTGGGTAGAAGCAGCGTGAAGGGAGAAGAGAAGGTGCTGTGGGCTGAGCCTTGTGAGACACCTGAGAAACAAAGAACTGAAGGTGGGGGGTGAAGATGGTCTTTCTGAGGCTGGGGAGAGAAGCAGTAGGGAAAAAGCAGGAGAACCATGGGGAAAAAAGAATTTTTTGGGACTGTGGTGAGATCCTGGCCCCGGTTGCCTAGAGAAGTTGTGGATGCCCCATCCCTGGAAGTGCTCAAGGTCAAGTTGACTGGGGCTCTGAGCAACCTGCTCTAGTTGCAGATGTTCCTGCTCCCTGCAGGGCGGTGGTACTGGATGATCTTTGAAGGTCCCTTCCAACCCAAACTGTTCCAGGGTTGTGAGAGATCTCGTCCAATGTTTAGCTCTCCTTTAACCGGAATCTTTTTTGCTCCCAATTCCAGCCACTTAGCAAGGACGAAGGGAACAGACTGTTCCTTTCTGCAGCAGCCTCTTTCCATGCTTGACAACTGCAGCAGAGTCCCCTACTTTAGCCTTAGTAACTTCAGGTCTTCGCCCCTGACATCTTCTGGTCCTCTCTTCATCCTCATGAAGGTCCTCTGGACTCTCTCCCCTTGATCACGTCCCCCTTAAAGTGGTGCCTGAGGCCGGATGGGGCACTCCACTCAGAGAGAAGGCCCAGAGCAGGACTCCTGCAGGCCTGTCTGTGTGTGCGAGTCAGTGCGGCGGTGGCCGCCCCGGCAGCGCGCTGTGGCTGGTCCTGTTGGCTTGTGATCCACCCTGACATCCCCCAGATCCTCTCCCGACACGTTGCCGGCCGCTCTGCAGCCCTGTCCTGTGCCCGGTCCCGTGCTTAACGCTGCAGGAGCGCAGAGCCTCACGGCTGCCCCTCGGGGGTTTCATCCTTTGGAGACACTTTCTGTGGCCTGGCAGAGCCGTCGGGGATCCTGGTCCTCGCCGTCACTCTCAGTTTCATGCCACTGGGGATTTTAAGAAGTGTTACTTTCTTCTGTCTTCTGGTTGTGAGCAGAGCAGAGCTGACCTGGGAGGAACCTTGTGCAGTCCAAGCCGCCCCTCCGCTCCGTTTGTGTGCTTGTCCGTGAGAAACGCTCTCGGAATAGCTGTCCAATCAGGATTGGCCTGGGCCTGTGGTAGGTTTACCTTTCCTTAAATTAATATTGAAAATAGCGTGTGACAGGGGATCGGAAGCGTGACTGAGTGTGTAATGCTGGACCTGTGCTGCATGAACCCACCGCAGACGGAGCCGATGCTGCTTGGACACCGCTTGTTCCTTATAAATCCCTGTATACTGATTCCTGCCTTGCGCCTCGGGGACCTGCGGCTTCTTGCTGCTGGTTTTAGCATTTTCGGAGCAATCTGCGGGTTCTTGGCAGCTCTGTTGGGTTTTAAAGGTGGGTGCAGTTACCTCCCGTCAGCCAAGAGCTCTATTCTTCCCAGGCGGCTCCAGAGAGCCGAGTGTCCCAGGGCCAGCCCGATCAGAACCCGGCACTGCGCCTTTTGCCGGCAGCTGTAGGTGAGTCCTCTGGCCGGTGCTCTGCGCCACTCAGAGCGGCGATTTGCACAAAAAGGCACGAACTGCTTGGTCCTCGGTCTCCTCCCTCGGCGGCTTTTCCCACCCAAGTGGCAGCCCCGTCGTGCTCAGGTTGTTGGCGACTGACGTTCACCAGGGTCGCTTCCTGCCCTTGCTCTCCGTGGCTGGTCGCCTTTTCCTGTGACTGTTTTGAGTTCCGACCGCGGTGCTGATGCTGCTCTTTTGTGTTTGTCCTTATGAATCCGACCTAATTTCCACGCACACGCCTCCCTGTGCCTGGCACCAGCGAGGAGCTCCAGGGAGTTCACCGGGTTGATCTCTTCTGGCACTTGTTCTTCCGCAGTGGGATCGCTTCTGTTGGTGCTATTAGCACCACGGCTGTGAGGACCGGCCAGCTTGCTGTTGTCTCGGGTTCTTTTCCTTTGGATTTGCCACCAGGAAGGTCTTGTCTGCAGAGTTCAGTAACCTCTGCCTCGGTGGAGGCTCTTGTCCTTCTGATACATAACAAGAACTTGTGTCCTCATGAGGGGGAGCTGCTTTACTTTGAGGGTGATGGAGCACTGGCCCAGGCTGCCCAGAGAGGTGGTGGAGTCTCCATCTCTGGAGACTTTCCAAACCCACCTTGATGTGTTCCTGTGCGACCTTCCCTAGGTGATCCTGCCTGGACAAGGTGATCTCCAGAGGTCTCTTCCAACCCCCACCATGCTGGGATTCTGTGAACTTGTGGACAGTCTTTACTCTGCTCTACGTCCTCCTGACAGCTTTCTCTGGAGGTTTTGTGGAGGATGCTTTGGTGACTGTGAGGCGTGGAAATGAGATTGGGGAAGGATAAGATAAAACCAGAGGGCAGAATGGCACGTGGCCTGGTGTGAATGAGGGACGGGTGTGGGAGGATCTGCCCAACCCCTTCTGCTCAGGAGCCGGGGCCTGGAAATGGGTCGTTGGAGGGAGGGTTGGGCAGCGCGGCTGCGATGAGCCGTTCGGTGAGCTTGTGGTCGACGAGCACGAGGAGGTTGTGAGGGTGAGAGATGGATCTCTGGATATCTCCTTTGTCACCCTGTCTGCTGTTGCTGAGCAGGGTTCACCTACATCTGAATTGCCCTGGGCTGCTCTGGGTGGCCGGTGAAGGTCTGGTGTGGTACCGGCCAGTATTGACCCTGGGCTGCTGTGCTCGCTTCGGGCCGGTGGCTGGTTATCGAGCCATTGATCGCAGCCCCCAGCCTGGTGGTGTCGGTAGCTCCTGCCCATCCTGGCCCTGGTTGCCCAGCCCCCTTTCCCTCAGCCCTGCTCTTCCGTGAGGCGGTTGGGTCGATCGTGGTCGATCTGCCGTGATGAATCCACACCGACGGTTCCTGGTTCCTCACACGTTTGGATGTGGCCTCCAAGAGGAGTTCTCCGTGGTCCTCAGGGGGCTGGGGTGGAGCTGCCTGTCCTGGCGTTGGCGGCGTTTGCCACCTCGCGTGTCGCAGTGGGAGCCTTTTCCCAGTCGTCTGGAGTGTCCCCATGTCACTGAGATGGGTTCAAAGCGTCACCAGATACCCTCTTATCTGTGGGCGTGAGCTCAGCCCGTGGGCTGTGGGCTCGGGCTGGTCATTACCCGGTTGGTTCTTCCAGCGCCAATCGCCAACGACTCTGCAAAGTGTGCGTTTTTTGCAGGAATGTCCTGTGGTCCTCACCCTCTCCTGAGAAAGTGGCCAGAATCCTCTTGAATTTCTGTTTCAGGGAGACCCGGTTCTGTTTAACCCTTTCTGGTACTTCACAGGGCACTGGCTTCCAGCCCGATGGGTGAAGGTTACTGGGGGGAGCTGATGGTTACTTGGGGGTCTGTGTGTCCTTTCCTGGATACCGAGGTGACTTCAGTTGTGGTTTTTGTGGCGTGGATCCGGCAGGAGCCGTCCGGAGGTGCCGCCTTTCGCAGAGCTACTGCTTCCTGCTGCGCTTTCCATTGTTGAAAACCCTTTTTTTCCTGAAGTCTGCGGCTTCCTACACCAATTTTTGATACTTCCTGCATTCAAGGTCCGACTGACACCTGTTTCCTCCTCTTTTTTTTCCCATTTCTTACCCTTTTTTGGGGTATTTTTGGATGTTACTAGCCTCTAATCTAGTTCAGGTCTTTAGACCAAATTGTCGTCTTTGTTTTTTTTCTAGAGTGTTGGCTTTCTGGCTTTCAGATAGAGTATCATGAAAATATAAAAAGCCCCCACTGCTTCCCCCGCCACTCTCCTCCTCTCTTTGTGCTGCTGCTCCCCACAGGGTCTCAGGATGTCTGAGCCGGGGGCTTCCCCGCAGCCGGGTCACTTGGCAGCACTGGCCCCGGCCCCAGCCCCACGTCCCCTCCTCTCCTTGAGCTAATTCTGCCCGTCCCCGAGGGCAGCGACGGGTGCTGGATTTAGGTGGCACGCTAAAATAAAAGCACAGCTGAGGAGATTTTGGCTTTCTCTACGGCTGACGTAGGTGCTGTGCAGTTGCCTCCATGGCAGTGCTTGGCGGGACCGGGCAGGTGAGGTCCCCTCGATCCCCCCCACCCCTCAAGGCACATCCCGGTGCCCTCCGGCACTGCCACCCGGGCTGGGGAAGGTGCTGTGGCACAGCCTGGCTGTGGGGCTGCACCCCGGGCAGGGAGTGTCAGTGACCAGTGGCGTGGCACAGGGCGGTGGCTGTGGTGATGCGCCCTGGGCCACGGCGCTGAGAGCCGGCGGCGAGGTGGCTGCCGTGGTCGGGCTGAGGGCTCGTCTGACCCGTGGCTTCGGTCACAGTGAGAGCAGATGGTGGGGGCCAGAGCGGGATGCTGGTCACTGGTCCCTGCAGCATCGCTGGTGGCCCAGTAGAGCTGCCCACACGGGTCAGTGCCCTGCCTGGTGCCGGCGCCTCAGGGAAGTGCTGGCAGCAGAGCGGTGCAGCGCAGCAGGGAGGAGACCAGCACCGGGAGCAGCTGGGGCAGCATCTGCCGTCTGTCCGTCCATCCGGCGTCCATCCATCCCCAGCACGGTGTCCGAGGGTGAGTCAGCTCATCTGTGTCTGTCTGGGTACCGGGTGACTCAGCCGCAGCCTCCCACGCGCCGCCCGCGCCCGGCTCACCCACTCACCGCCGCTGCCGGGAGAGGCACCCGCCGACCTGGGCGCTGCCGGCAATGGGGACGGGGGAGGATGGGCAGGAGAGGATGGAGCGAGGCGGCTCGGGAGGAACCCAGGTCTTGGAATGTCCTGAGGCGTCTCTCCTCTGATGGCCCACGTGGTGGCTTTTCGAGTGGAGATGCCAGAGGAGCTCTGGTGCTGCAGGGCTCAGGGTGCTCAAGGTCTCCGTGTGGGAGCAGCAGGATTGGAGCAGGGGTCAGAGAGGCTCCTCCCTGCCTGTGCTTGTCCTTACCTGCCAGCCCAGGACTGCCTCGTACCCTGGGGAGCTCTCTCCAGAGGCTGAAGGAGAGTCTGGCCTAAGGTACAGAATAGAAAAATCACATCACAGAAACACAGAATCGGTGTGATTGGAAGAGCCCTCAGAGCTCCTGGAGTCCCAGCGCTGCCCCAGCCCTGCCAGGGCCCCACTGAGCCCTGTCCCTCAGCACCACAGCTCCACCCCTTGGAAACCCCTCCAGGGAGCAGGGGGACTCCAGCCCTGCCCTGGGCAGCCTGGTACAGGACGGGACAACCCCAAAGGGCGACAGATTGTTCCTCAGCTCCAACGTCACCCTGCCCTGGGGCAACTCCAGGCCGCTTCCTCTTGTTCCTTGGGAGCAGAGCCTGACCCCCCCTGGCTCCAAGCTCCTGAATTCCAGGGAGTTGTGGAGAGCCAGAGGGTCTCCCCGGAGCCTCCTTTGCTCCAGGCTGCACAAGCCCAGCTCCCTCAGCCGCTCCTCCCCACACTCCTGCTCCAGACCCTTCCCCAGCTCCGTTGCCCTTCTCTGGCCACGCTCCAGCCCCTCCAGCTCCTCCTGGGAGTGAGGAGAAGCACTCCTGGCTTTCATGGTAGATCAGATGCAGATGTTTTATGTTTCTTGAGCTGGAACTTTGCCCACAGGAGGGTGGGGTGGCTCCCCGTGGGCTCGCAGTGGAGCAGGGTGGGTTTACCATGTCCCATGGACTCTGCCGTAGAAGGTGACTTCCCTCCACCCCCTCCAGGTCTGAGCCCTCAGTCTCAGAGCAGGGCTGGGAGCTCTGTGGGCGAGGAGCTGCTCCCCTGGCAATCCGGATGTTGCTGTCCTGACCCGGCAGGAAGAGCCTGAGGAGTCTGCTTGTGACTATGGCAGGAATTTGGCTGGTGGCTGGGCCTCCGGAGCCTCCTGGGCATTGTCAGGGCAGGAGATCACAGGTGTGGTGGAAAAGGACTCTCCACGAGCACTGTCCCCAGTGTCTGCCCATGTGGTGGCTGGTGATCCGAGCTGGGCTGGCACCTGTGGACTTTGCCGTGATGGCCGAGAGGAGAGTGGCTCATTGTGCAAGGCTCCGTGGGCCCTCTGGCTCCCTGATGGTCGTGCCAGGCACGGTGATGCCGATGTGTCGGAGCACCCAGAGAGGGTGCTGACCCCTCCAGTGGACCGCTGGCAGGGCAGGGGACAGGGGTAGCTCTTCTCTCCTGCAGGAGAAGCCGCTGTGTTGCTGGAGTGCTCCTCGGCACGGGGAGCTCCCCTGCTCTGTCTCAGCAGTCATGATGCTGCTGCTGGGACCACAGCTCATCACATTCTTGTGGTCTGTAAACCCCAGACGCTTGTTTCAGGCTTGTGGTGTTGCCCAGGTCCTTTGTTCTCGAGAAGGGCTCGTGGCTGCGCGGGGAGATGACGGCAGCAGGGCCGGACAGTGCAGCCCTCTACTAGTGATGGAAATTAGCACCTTGGCTGCTCTCTCTGTTGGGGTGACCACAGTAACTGCGGAGCTTCACTGAGTCAGGGCAGGAGGTGGCTCTGGCCTCTGGTGCCAGGTGATTCTCAGGGTAGTGCCAGAGCCACTTGGTCACTCTCCACGTGACTCACCAGGACAGAAATCTGAGGTGTCGGGGAAGCCGCGGTTGGCAGGGCGGCCGATAGTGCCCAGGGTGGGTTGTTGATGTGCAGGCGAGCGCTGGGTTCAGCCATCATCTGTCAGGAACTTGGAGTCACAGACCGGTTTGGGTGGGAAGAGACCTCTCAAGGTCATCTGGTGCAACCCCCCTGCAGGGAGCAGGGCCATCTGCAACTCAAGCAGGTTGCTCAGAGCCCCATCCAACCTCCCCTGCAATGGGGCCAGGGATGGGGCAGCGACCACCTNTGAGCCCAGGGTGTTGTTGACCTTCCATCCCCGGCTGCGCTGGTGCAGTGAGAGCTCTGTCAGGAGGAGCAGGAGCAGGTATCGATGGGCTGGTCCTGCCCTACGGGGAGCCCCCTGAGCACAGTCAGACGTGGTGGTGAGGCCGGAGGGCGGCTCAGCCGTGTTGGTACCATAGAGCCTTCAGCAGGGCTCCCGCGGGGCGGCAGAGATGGGAGTGCTGACGGGCTAACGGTTAAATACCCAGTGCTGGTAATTGTCCTTAAACCTGAGTCTCTAATTCTGCTGTTTCCATGGAAATAGAGTGATCTTGTGATGAAGACGAGAGGCTGGGGTGGGTTTGGAGCCGCGGGCCTTTCTCCATTGCCACCATGGCCTCTCCGAGGCGTGGTGCGTCTGTCCGTCTGGCCTGTGATGGCCAGCGTAGACCTCTCCTCCCACTGGGGTCCGAACACGTGGACGCGTGCTCCCGAGGGTCCAGCCTGTCCCCAAGATCCTGCAGGAACATCCAGGGATGCCTCGAGGAGTGGCATCGCCAGTGCCACGTGGGCTGCGCCGGCTGGCTCCGGCAGGGGATGGGATCCCAGGGTGCACAGTGGCTCCGTTGGAGGTGACACCCCTGAGTCAGTGCCCCCAGGTGCCTCCGCAGTCAGTAGGAGTGTGAAGTGGGTGGTGACTCGTGCGCTAAAAGTGCTTGGTTTTCTCTGTCGGCTGTAGGAGAGCGAGGGTGATGAGATCATCCATAGGCTTCTGAAACCCAGATGGCTTTGGGTTCAGCTTGGAAAGAGGAGGAGGAGAAGAGAACATGTGATGGGACCCACTTTTTGATAGTGTCCTTGTGAGCAAGGTGTAGGTCCAGGAGGGGCACCTGGGCTGGTGGGTCTCTGCTGAACATCTCCCTGCAGAGCTCCCCCAGGGAAACCGGCGTTGCCAGAGCAGATCCATTCTCAGGGGGATTGGAGCGCTCCTATCTTCTGCCCTGGTCCTCCAGCCTTGCCCAGTGCCCTGGCCCCGGTGTTTCTCCTCTTCCCATGTCTGAGGCGACGCTTTGGGCTGATAGGGAGCGGTTCTCAAGGGCCTGCCTGCCAGGTCCCTCTGGATCTTCATCTCCTGGGAGTCCAAGGCCGAGCCGCCCCCTCCACGCACCGGTTCCTTCCGTGGTGTTGGGAAGGCCGAGCAAGGGGTCTCCGTGGCGTCCAGCGGCACAAACTGAGGAGTGTGAGCGTCAGCTCTCGGAGGGGCTGGGAGCTCCCCCCAGCTTCAGAGACACGTTGGCAGACACCAGAAGCCACCTCCCCAGAGGAGAGATGGCCCAGAGGTGGCCGCGCGGCTCTGCTCTGGGCTGCGGGGTTCGGTGAGCTCTTCAGAGAGCTCAGTCAAAGCTGGAAAAATGGACAACTTTGGCAAAGCTGCCGAATTTTTCCCTAACCTCATTTTTGGAAATGCCTGAATTGCTTTTGCTGAAACATCTAAAAATACCCGGCGAATGCGGAGAGCAAGCCTGGAAAATTTCACTGGAACAGTGAATTTGGCGAAGTTCACCGGCCCTGCGTCTTGGCCCAAGGCTCGGGGACGGGAGAGTCCCGTCCACCCTTTGTGCCATCACCAGAGGGGCTCGGTGGGCCCCTCTGCCCAGGGATGGGACGTGAGCCCGGCTCTGGCCGGTTCCTTCTCCCAGCCTGAAGCCGTTTGTGGGTCACGGTCCCCGAGCCCAAAGCAGCGTCTCTGTGTTCTCAGAGCCCCGCGTGGAGCTCTTGTCCTTGACTTTGCCTCTTCATCCTCTGCGTGGTGTCATCTTGGCGCTGTGCGGCCGAGCCGCGCTTCACATGTTCTGAACCTGCCTCCTGATTAATTTGATTTGATGTCGGTGTTTTGGAAGGAACAGTGAACAGATTGTTCCCTGGTGGCCTCCTCTTTCTTCTCCGGACACGGAAGACTTCATTCCCCCTCTGCCGCCGTCCATTGCGGGCCCTCATTCAGAAGTGATTCCGTCCTTTTGATCACCATCTCCTGCCCCTGGCAGAGCCTTTGCTGGCTCCCCTCTGCCTGCCTCTCAGATCCGTGTCGGGAGCGCAGGGGGTGCGCTGGCGCCTGCCCACCCTCCCAGCGCCGAGTGTGGCCGGAGCGTCGGGACTGTCCCAGGTGGTGCTTCCTCCTTTCTTGGTAATCGCCCGTCCCCTGCTCGCTCCTCGGTGGCCGCCCTGCGGCCCGCTGCGTTCTCACGTAGAGAATTCATCTGAGTGGTAGCGAGAAGCTGGAGCTCCTTGTTATAGGTGTAAAATCAGGATTATGTTTTTCCGCACTGTCCTGCTGTCCTGTCACCCAGTTTCCCAGGAGTTTAGGATCCTTTTGTGATGCTTTGTCTTTGTCTCTGCCCCCCCAGCTAGTGCTTTGGAGCTGATCTGATATTTTTAAATGCTGCTTTTTTATGTTCTTTTTGTACTCGCCTGCGAACGCTGCTCGTATTCTGGCACCTTCCTCCTCCCGAAGCTCTGGGGCTGCCACCGCCGGAGCCACAGCAGGAGGACGTGCCGCCTGATGAGAGGCTCGCTCTGTCCATGTGTCCGAGCAGGGGCTTTGCTGGCGACCAGGGAAACTGTCTGAGCCTCATTTAACTTACTCATTCTCCAGAGTGGTCCCGGGGGACCTGAGCTCTGGTGTGAAGGATGGACAGACGTCCTTGTGTCCTGTGCCAGCGCACGGCCTGTTGGTTGCCGGACGCTTTGCAGCAACTGGGAGAAGCCTCCCCTGGTGCGTCTGCGAGCTGGGGTCAGGCTGCTTATGGCTTGTAGAATAAATCACAGAATTGTGGAGTGGTTTGGGTTGGAAGGGACCTTAAAAGATCATCGAGTTCCAGCCCCCTGCCACGGGGGGACACCTCCTACTAGATGAAGATGCTCAAAGCCCTGTCCAACCTGGACTTAGCACAGCCAGGGATGGAGCATCCGCACCTTCCCTGGGCAACCCGTGCCAGTGTCTCATCATCCCTTCAGTGAAGAGCGTCTTCCTAATTTCTAATCTAAATCTCCCCTCTTCCAGTTTGGAACTGTTAACCCTCGTCATCTTGCCCAGGGTGTGGTTGGGTATGGCTGGTACCCTGGTGTCCCCCCAGCAGCTTAGCTCTGGGGACATCTGCCTTGTCCTCCCAGCCGGAGAGCAGCCAGTTTTGGGGCGGTGAGAGACGCCCTGAGCCGTCACCTCCTGCCCCGACCGCGCAGGAAGCTCTGATGGTGCCGGTGCGGTTGGCGCTTCCTCTGAGGTCAGGCCGTGGGGACGCCTCGGGCTCCGTGGGGCCTCACAGTGCTGGGGGGTGGGGAAACCTGCTGGTGGTGAGGGTCAGCGTGGAGGTGGGAGGGACAGGGTGATACGGGGGATGCTCCCTCCTGGGGGCCTTGGCTGACACGCAGCGTACGCTGCCTTTCCAGGGGATGATCTGTCTGCAGGCTGAGGTGTTGTGGCTGCTGCAGAAGCTTCTGGGGACTGTGGGGATGTGAAAGGCCAGGTGAGGGCAGGACCTTCTGCTGCGTGTGCCTTCAGGGGCTTTATTTTCTTTTTTTTTTCCTCCCTCCCTGTCTGTGGTTGATTAGAAATTACTACAAATCGTGTGGCCAGCAGGGCCAGGGCAGGGATTATCCCCCTGGACAGGGGTCATCCCCCTCAAATCCTGGGCTCAGTTTTGGGAATTCCCTCCCAGGAGGAGCTGGAGAAGCTGGAGCGTGGCCAGAGAAGGGCAACGGAGCTGGGGAAG
>VWZK01004964.1:0-44474 GCA_013396935.1 Baryphthengus martii
GCCTCAACAATTCTGTGATTCTGTAATAAGAGAGCTTAGGAACCTTTCCTTGAGATGCAACAGCCAGGGTCAGACTGTGTGGTATTCCTTGTCTAATATGCAGTTCCTGGCAGAAGGACTTTGCTGGTATCTCTTGTCTCAGATTCAGGACTGCTGCAGTGCCCTGAAAAAAGCACAGAGAGGATCTGTTAGTTTACTCATTCCCACAGGATCATGAATGCTTCACATAGTCCATGTGAGAAAGACAGGCAGGCCTTGCCCATAATAATGTTTTCTTGCCAGTCCTTGTCACGCAAGCTTCTGTCTAGCTGCTTTCTGAAGGCCCCTGTAATTACTGCCCCATGTTATCACCCTGTACAGAGCAGTAAATCACAGTCTCCCTGCGTGACACTGTCAAGAAATTCTTTCTCATGTTGTGCTTAGGAGCAGACATTTTTTAATAGTGCAGCTAGTATGGGGTACAGCATATATCTTCTGAAAACATGTATTTTCTTTGAAGCTGCTGTCTGTGTTCCGTAGAAATGCTGAGATCTGTTCTTCGTGGTGAGTTCTTACCAGGACAATGATGGGAGGGAGGAAATGAAGCAACAAATCTTGTTCGAGACACAACATTCCAGTTATCCACCAATAAATGTGTTACCCTTCTTTGGACTGCTGCAACTTCCTCCCTGCAGCCGTGTGCCTGGATTCTGATACTTGCTGTTTTCTAGAGCTTCTTGGTCCCAGCAGTGGGGGCAAAGACAAATAAATGATACCCTGTAAATTTACACGGCTCAGCAGTCTGGATTGCATGGCTGATATTCACATGATGTTGCTGAAAGAGCTAGTGTCAACTGCCAGAGGAGTATACATGTAGGGATTAATGCTATTGGAGACTTTCATCCAGTGAGCTTTGGTTCTATCTCTGCTTATGATGATATGATAATTTTATGGTGAACTGGATTCACAATGGAATTGTAGCAGTTTATACTGGGGCAATACATGTGTAGCGCTCCCAGAGAAAGTCTTGGCTTTAGTGAGAAAGCATAGTGACCTTTGGTAGAAAAGCACATCCTGACCTAGGATGAGGAGAGAATGAACGCCTTTATGCATGAGACGTGCTTCAGAACTTCCAGCAGTAAGCACAGGATGTTGTTCGTATGGTGGCAGGGTGCTGTGTACTACTACAGAGTGTACTGCACCATGGACCATAGCTGATGGAGCCTGCTCACAACCTCAATTCCAGCTGATCTCTCCTCCCAGAAAGCCCATGGCTCCCCTTTGAAGAGCCATTCCGTGCTGAGATAGCATTTCCTCTCCCTCTAATATGTTAGATGAGTTCATTGTCACACAGAAAACCTACTGGGCTGGCTTTGCTGAGAAAGTGACCTGACCTCCCTGTGCCTCCCACTAGTGTGTGCACGCAGTAACTGTGAGTACCATTGTTGTACAGGGCATTAAATATGAGCAAGTAGGAATCTTTCCTTGACTGTAGGTTATATGAGAACAGTAGGCTCAGAAGTAGGAGAACAAACCCTGTTACCCACCATTCCCCATAATTCTTACTCCATGTACGAGTTTGTACAAGGGAATCAAAGAGACTTCCCGTGATTATATTACTGTCATTCTCTGAGTAGTTAAATTCAATTCAGGATTCAAGCAGACAGATCTGAAATTCCTTATGTTCTGTCAAATGCTCAGTGTTTGTGTTTGCTAAATTTTTCATTAGAGAACCAAATAGAGGAAGTGAAAAGAGTTAACTAACTTGAAATGCAAAACTGTCTAGAGCTTTCCTTTTAACATGGTCACTGTTCACATTCTCTTTAACTGTAAAACTTCTGTAAGGGAACCAAATCATGAGTCAATCTTTTATTAAGACATGCATTAAAACTAGCAATAACTGCTTTTAAGTAAGAAATTAGTTAGCTGTGTTGGGCAGAGCAGGGTTTTTTTGTTTTGTTTTGTTTTTTCTTTTTCTCTTATTTGAATCCACTCCCATACCCTCAAAAAAGCCCCAAGAAACACACTCTGGGGCAGTGAGTCCAGGGAGAGGAGTACTGGCATAATTTGCCTTCTTGCAGAAGATGGCCTACCCTTGCAGCCTTCATTTCTCAAGGACAGAGTGTAGTCAGCCACTCAGAGACTTGGCTGACTTTTGACGGACTCTGCAGTCTGTATCTGCACTCAACATGCCTTTCGTCCAAGATCATGCCTGTAGCCACAAATGTGCAGGAGAAAACCAACTGGACAGACAGTGTCCCTATTACTGCTATTTGGAGTATGGTCTTTACTTTTCCAGTGCAGTTTTACAGTAGAATTAGGTTGGACTTAGCTGTAATGGTCTATTGAAAAAATAACGGTGCTTTTGTTTCACTACTGCTATGTCAGACAGATAAGCACAAGCCCTCTGTGTGTTGCAAACCCATCAGTCACCATGACATTGAAGGATGCATGTAGTTGAACTGGTTTTGGTGGAAGAAATCTTTGTCATGTAAAGCTGTTCATCCTTACCTAAACTTCAGCTTAATTAACTTGTGACAGACTGATCTGAGTAACACTCCAGGTGAAGTGTTGAAGTTCCGGAACAACACCACTCAAACTGATAGCTCAGTTTAACAATGGAAAGTAACCAAATTTTTACCTAGTGACAAATTCATTATGTAACTTTAAAAAAATGTACTTTCCTCAAGCAGATCTCAGCATCTCTGGGGAATGTTTACAACTTCTTCCTGTAAGTATGCACATGTTTGTTCTCTGGCCCCAAAGATGATAATGTCTCTATCAGGATCTGTGGTAGTTCTTTTCTGGAGAAGGAATATATTAATTTCAACGAAATGCAACATTGGCATATCTTCTGGCCAATAATAAAAGGAACGGAGTGAAGGTCTTTTAAACATTTGCAGCAGAACACAGTCACTCAGAACATCAGTATGCTTTGCTGCTTGATACACTCAAACTATGTCAGGATGAAGGAGAGCTGTATTTAGTAGTTCTTCTCTTTAATCTGCAAGATGAGCTATTTCCTGGCACAGTGCAGTGATTTCCATCTCATCATAATCTTGTAATAATTGTAGAGGCAGGACAAAACCTAATCTAGTCTAATGTTTCTAGTGTCTTCCATGATTTAGCTGTGACAGAACTTTAGATCTCTGTTGTCTCTGTTTCAACAGAACCGCTAGTTAGTCTCCACTCCCTTGTGGGGAGTGTACTTATGTTTGTACAGTTGACTATTCCTCTTTTGGTAGACAACTTTGATTTTACACCCCATTTGTTTAATGAAATTATTTGAGAGACCTTTAATACTGATTTGCCCTGTGTGGCAGCCCCTTTTAGCTTGCCATCATCCAGATAAAGAACTGCAGAAAGGGTAGTGTACTTGAAAGCTGCTCTGTTGGTTTTTTTTTGTGGTAATGCAAAGTATTCTGTCTCTTAACAAATTATACATCTCTTACTTCCTTACATTACCCACTTTACACTTATGCTACTGAAATAATGGGATAAGTGCCCATGTTACCATTCAAATGATTAATTAAAATGAGGGGTAGACCTTGCAGAGCATATACCCTGCAGTACATCCTTCCAACCTGACAGCACATCAGTTGTGCATCTGCTTCCAGACTTTACAAAGTAATCCAAGTGGTCTCCAGGAGCCTTTTATTGTTGCTTCTCCAAACATACTGATGGATACAGGTAACACAGCTAACCAACAAATTCTGAGGTCCCCTCAAAGAAGCAACATTAACTGACCTTCTAAAGGACCTCCCAGAGGCACTAGTTTCCCTTCAGGAGAATGGAGAATTGCTGTACAGGCAACGTTCCTTTACCGTATCTGCTGGATGCCCATGTTAGCTGAGGTGGATCCCATTAGGATTGTCTTCCTGGCAGAAAGCCCTAAACAGTCATAGCTACAGACTCAATTTAGGTTGGTTCGAAATGTTTTCAAAAAGAAGAAGGTCTGTTCCTGCTTTCATGTGTGCTAAACAGCAGTCAGCTTTATAGATTCATTGCAACAGTTTACTCTTTTATTCCTTTGCTTGCAGCTATTGAAGCTTAGTAGACATGGAACAAGGAGAGGTGCTGTGAGACCAGAGGAGATTTTGAGGGAAACAAGGAGGTATCTTGACAGAAGTATTTGAGTCTGACTGGTGTTACATTGTTAGCTGCCTTGGAGCTGTGGATATCCTGGAACAGAGACATGTCCCTAATCTTCTAGAATTTAAAAAATAATGCTAGAAAAGCATCCATAAAGTTTGTAATTTGTGCTACATTCAAGCCAATAAACCAAGTTGTTGTCTGTGTTGTGTCTTCTTATATATTACGTACTTTATAGGTGCAAAGAATGGGTTATTGCATCTTAGCACTGTTGCTATTGCCTCTCTCTGTATGTTCTTCGGTCTGGTTTGATGAATGTTGGTCCTCTGTTCTTCAGCAAACTAAAGACTTCTGTCTGTAGAGATGTCCTCTCAAATGAGTAGCATTTAAATCAGGAGGGATCTGAGCCTTAATTCAATGTGCAGAAGGCATCATGGACCTGGTCTCATGTATTTCAGGGGCATTGCTTTTTGTTTTGATGGAAAGGGAGACATAACAAACGAGCCATTTTTATGAGCTGTGGCTTGCTTTAACTTCTTCAGTTAGAGAAACAAGCAGGAGAGGTTTTTTTCTCTGAAACAATACAGAGAGTGATTCTGCACTGGAGACATCTGAAGTTGAGGTAGATGAAGTGGGAGGAAAAGGTCTCTCACATAGTTTCCACTTCCAAAGCTAGAGAGAGCAGCTTGAGAGCAGCTTTGAAGAGAAGGACTTGGTGCTGGTGTATGAGCAGCTCAACATGAGCTGTCAGTACATGTTTGCAGCCCAGAAAGCCAACCCTATCCTGGGCTGCACCAAGAGAAGCGCGACCAGCAGGCCGAGGGAGGTGATTCTCTTCCTCTACTCCACACTTGTGAGACCCCACCTGGAGTACTGCGCCCAGTTCTGGGGGCCCTGTTACGAGACAGATCTGGACAGATGTCCAGAGAAGGGCCACGAGGATGATCAGAGGGCTGGAGCACTTCTCCTATGAAGACAGGCTGAGAGAGTTGGTGTTGTTCAGTCTGGAGAAGAGAAGGCTGCGAGGAGACCTTACTGTGGCCTCCCAGTACTGGAAAGGGGCCTACAAGAAAGCTGGTGAGGGACTTTTTAGGATGACGGGTAGTGACAGGACTAGGGGGAATGAATTAAAACTAGTGGAGGGTAGATTTAGGTTAGACGTTAGGAAGAAGTTCTTCACCATGAGGGTGTAGAGACACTGGAACAGGTTGCCCAGAGAGGTGGTGGAAGCCCCATTCCTGGAAGTTTTTGAGACCAGGCTGGATGGGGCTCTGGGCACCCTGATCTAGTGGGAGGTGTCCCTGCCGACGGCAGGGAGTTGGAACTAGATGATCTTTAAGGTCCCTTCCAACCCTGACAATTCTAAGTCTTCAGAATGTCAGCTAGATACCAGATTTGCTTCAGACTGACTTGTGGGAATTATCTTCCTCTGCCACACCATTTAGGCAAATCAGTGATGAGCTGAAAGCAGAGATACAGCAGACTTTCTGCTCCATGGTGTGTCCAAGAGGCCCACAGTGGAGTCAGAACTGGAGCTGTTAAATTGAAAACAGTTCAAGGGTATGTTTCCTGTGAGTCTGTTTATATTTTCATTATCCCTACTGTCTTTTCTGGGTACTTGTACCTTCCCATTGGGAGTGTTGCCACACAAGGAGACAGCACAGTACATCTGGAAACTCCTCACAGGACAGGAATGGAATTGAAGTGTCATATGGTGGACTTCTTTTGCTTCTTTCAGCTGTGTGAATGCAAAGGAAAGTTATCTGGCAAGGCAAGGAGAAGATGGATGTTCCTGTAGCTGTTCTGTGGGAGCAACGATGGTAATAGTCCTGTATCATCAGTTTTGCTTCTGAGGCAAATTCAGAACCCTTGTCAGAATCAACAAGGGCTGATCTTATGCAGGGGCAATATAATGAAGATGAGAGGCGAGGATGTGGAGGAAGGAGAGAAGTATTGTTTACAGGGGCTGAAAAAGTACAGTGGCTTATGCTGGGAGTAGGTCTGTTGAACAGTTGCCTCAAGCTGCTGTGAATAAGATATGCTGGCCCTCTTTCTGCCTCTCCATCACAGTTGCACTTTGAACAGGAGTAACTGTCATAAACTAACAACACTTTCAAGTTTCTACCCTAAAGAGGCAGACAGCTCTTAATTCTGTCTTCCATTCTTCAAAAATGTCTAAACCCGTGGCAGTTATCATATATGTACTGATTTGGGACCATGTCTCAGGTTTCTTCTAGCAGCTTTGGCATTTAGTCTCTTTCTTTTTTCATGCCAGCTGTTCTCAGCGGTTGTGGCCAATGTAGTGTCCCCTTGTGTGCAAGACTGCCTACATGGTGGTGGGAGAGAGTTTCTCCTATAGTGGAGAACAGCACACTGAGTTCAGAAAACAAGTGAAGTTGTTCTGTCCTCTTAAAACTGCATAACTGAAATTTGTTGTTGGTGTTTGTAAAAGGAAGAAACAGAATGGAAGTGATTCAAGGATTAATCAGATTATCCTGTTTATGGTAGTAATCATACCTGAGGCATGGCACTCAACAAAGATTTACCTCAAGAGGATTGAAATTGTTCTTTATTAATATTTTAGTTTGTTTTGTTGTTTTTTTTTTTTGAAGCTGGGGCTTTATTTTTGACTAAGCAATGATGACACTTCAAAGAGCTATTTTAGTGCTGCTACCTATTCCTCAGCTCCCCCCATCTCCATCTGTCTCTAAGTCACTGTCTGTCACCCTTGCCACAGACTAAAAAGGGCTGAAAAAAAGCATCAGCTTTTAGCAGTTGTGTTGGTTCTTGTCTTAACAGCGTAAGTTTGAGCTTGTTAAGGGATGACTTTCTTTGCAAGCCAAATAGTTGGGGTGTTTAGCATAATAGGATGAAGATCAATGGGATTCCTCTGATCCTTACTGATCTGTGGCATTAATCTGGAGATGTTTTAAGTTATGGTCTGTCAGAATCTATCCAAGTCCTTAGCTGAAAGAAACATTTCAAAAGTTTACCCTTGTCATCATAAGGTAAAAAAACATGGGTTAAAATTTAAGTGTATGTGTAGCTTCTGTGCTAGATTGGGGCCCTATCTGTTTCTATACACAATGAGAGAACTAGAACTTGCTCAGCGTTTATAGCTGCTCTTTTCTTGTCTTGGCCTAGACTAAGATCTCTGAATGACAGAAAGCTGAACGTGAGTGCCGAGCTATCAACAGACTAGCTAGTTGGCAAGAACCTCAGCGAGACCCATGATGTGTTCAGACTTGTGATGAGACCCAGACTACAATCATCAATTGCTACCTCCCTTTATAAAACAATCTTTAAGCTTTGTTTCTTGCAGCCACTGGCATTTATTCTTGGCAGCAAAAATCCGGTTAGCCTCTCATATAAAATGTTTGGTGTTTGGCCCATCTGAAAAGTATGCAGTCACAATTTTTTTTTTCCAGCCACTGTTCTAGGTCACGTTCTGTCTCTCTTTTGCATCTATTCTCTGTCTCCAGTATTGCTTCAGATGCAGCTGTGCTTCTGGGTTACTTTGCAAAGCAGATTTAAAACTGTGATAAGCAACGGTGATGGCGCTGGAATGGACTGCCCAGGGAGGTGGTGGAGTCACCATCCCTGGAGGTGTTTAAGGAAAGATTGGATGTGGCACTTAGTGACATGGTCTAGCTAGGTGTTGTGGTGTTGGGTCACAGGCTGGACTTGATGATCTTGGAGGTCTATTCCAGCCTCAACAATTCTGTGATTCTGTGATTCTGTAACTGCTAGTTGGAATTGAGGCTCAGGGGCTCATTAACTCAGAGAAACACGTTCTCATTTGCATTTTAGAGGAGTTTATTATACTCTGTAATTACAATGTCTAAAGGCTCGCCATTCTGGGCTTGAGTAGACACTATTTTTCTGCTTGTTTGATAAGTAGCAGCAAAATTAACCATCTGTTTAGAAAGCAGCTAGATTTCTTGTACCATTGACAGTCATAGAGGTGGAACTCTCCCCATCCCTACTACATGAACTAGGACATTTCTTCAGTAATAACAACGGGTCCCACTTCTTTAGAACTTACTAGACTGCAAAATGTTTTGCAAAGGCTAAGAAGATCTTTACTGCTTTTCACAGAAGAGAGAGCTAAGGCTCAGAGGTAAAACCCACTGTCAGGGATGTGAGTAGGGTGAACTGAACATCCGGACTAAGAACCAGCTCAACCTCCAATGCTTATCTGTCCAGTTGTATGTGTAGAGTGATAGAGGGTAACACAGTTTTGGAAGACGGTTTTCTTCAGCTCCTATCTTCAGCCCTGGGTATTGTGTTAACCTTTAAGCAGCAATTGGTAGATTGACTGGCTTTGAAATGAACTCGGGTACTAAGGCATCTGGAATATTGTCCCTGTGATAAGAGAGGAGAGTCTGTGGCAAGCAAAAAACGAAGTGGGGAAGGAAATGGGAGCATAGTGTATGGGACAAGAATGGAGATATTCTGAAGTTTCTCTGGCTGAAAACTCAAGTTAAGCAAATAGGCCTTGGAAGAGGATGCAGGTCTGAATTCAGACCTGCTTTTAGCTGAAGTTGGACTAGAGAGCTCTCAAGGTCCCTTCCCACCCAAGTGGTTCTGTGGTCCTGTGGTGTGTGAAATCTGCTCAGTGCTTGTTCGTTTCAGTCCTCCTGGATAGTGCACTTCATGAAGACAAACTAGGGATGAGAATTTATCTCTTACCTGATGTGCTGATTTACAGCATATGAATTTCTATTCATCCTTCTGTTAATCTCAAAATCTTGTTATAGGCCCAAAGAAAACATGTTATATACAATTGAAAACGTCTCATCAAAGATGTATTAGTAGTTTAGATTGAGCTCTTACAGAAAAAGAAAACCAGAAATGGATGCTGCTATACAGAGAAATTCTCAGTTGTAATAATAATACACTTTGATTTGTTATACGCACATACTAGTATGTGTCTTTCTACTCCATTTTGCGATAGTATGCTTGCTGTTCCCCTGCTCCTTGAGGTCCTAAGGATAGCTTCAATCTGATTGAGGGTAGGATTGAGTCATCAGTATGAGGAGTCCTTCACCAGTGGAAATGTGATGGTGATGTTAATGACTTCTTCTTCCTCACTCAAGGATCCAGCTGCGGTCATTTTAATATTTCCTACCACACTTTTACACCTCGCCCTTTTTTTAGTCTATGTTTAGATAAACTATGTGTAGTGCCATACATGTATATTCTTTCTTCTGTTATCTCTGCAACTGTATTTGTCAATCTAACTGAGTTACAGGATCTTCAGTCCTAATCTGTGCGAGTCTGTTATCCCACGGTCCTCTAGCAGTCACAGACATAACCTGTGAGGGTTTACCCGCTCTGATTGTGACTGTGGGGTTCTCAGGATTCTGTAATTCACAGGGACATGGAGGTTTGGGTTTCTGTTTCTGTGAGTTTTATTATAGACTATTAAAAATTGGTACTAGTAAAGCAAGTATATATGACAGGTTACTAAAAAATGACCACTAGTAAATATATTTATGTACATGTATATACACACACCAAGTTCTTAGACACATAGAATGTTTTGTGTTTGAAGTGAACTTCAAAGATCCTCTATTTCCAACCCCTCTGCCTTCTACTAGATGGGGTTGCTCAAAGCCTTCTCCAATCTGACAGTGAGCACTTCTGATGACGGGGAATCGATAGCTTTTCTGGGCAACCTGTTGTTATTACAGAATTACAAAAAGGAAGTATATACTTATGGTCATTTACCTTTAAGCTCATCTATATATATTATGAGAGATCTTATAAGTACAGTACTTAGCAAACTGTTTCTAGAAGTGTGGCTAATCAATGATGAAAAAAATGTCTCTTTTGATGATCCATGTCACAAAACTTGGTGTCAGCCAGGCATCCCTAGTGAGGGTTCAATATGGGAGATGCCATACAGAGAAGCTCTCACAGAGAAGCTCATCTTGGGTAGGCAGGCAGTTGATTTTTATATGGTTTCTATGTAGACACATAAGTAGGCATAGGACATAGTTCACAGCTTTTTTCATCATCACGGTTTCTTTATTCTGCCATCAGTACCTTATCAAGTATTTCTTGACTCCTGGAGAGCTTATCAGGGATAATCTGGGCTCTCACTGAGCTCACTGAGCGTATCTTGGACTCCTCCTCAGTTCACTCCTCAGAGTGCAGAGCTCATCAGGGAGACCTTGGGGTGGGAGGGTCCTGGTGGTCTTTGTTGATAGGTTAACTCAGTCATCTTTATGGCTGCTGACATCAGCCTCTTCTTTAAAACATCCTATATTTCTGCTTCTCCAGTCCTCTGCTGTTTTCTCCTAAACTATACCAAATTATGCTAGAGTAGTAGGTAACAGCTACACAGAATAACTACCTGCTTCTACTACTTTTTTAAAAATTATTTTACTGCAGAAAGGTGAGCAGGAGTAAGATAAATTAGCTATAGCCACCTGGTCATTAGAAAAACTGCTGTTAGAGCTAAACCAAACATAACGATAACTCTAAGATGTTAAAACCAGTTCAGTCAGAGAAGGCCTGGCAAGTCTCAGCACTGAGGCCACAGGGACTCGCTACACAGTTTGTGCATGGTACTCACACTGACATTATTGCAAACTGCCTCTGTCAGCACAAGTCTTTAGCCAAGGTGAACTGGGATGCATGGTCTTTGGCTGTTGTGACTGCCTACCTGATTCTCACTTTCCACCTAGATGGCTTAGGCCTGTTAATACTCTCAAATTTACTGTCTCCAAATGCACTTAATATAGCATAATATACAGTGCAGACATCCTACTCTTACGCTGTCGCTAACAGCTCTTTTACTCAACTCTCTTGAGGGAAATTTTAGCTCTGCCATCAATTTAATTTCATTTGCATTTTAATGGCTTGGCCTCTCCGTGTAGATGAGTATTACGTCCATGTACCTGTGGTCTCGGGCTCAGATATTTTTCTTGACAAGTTTTTTAATGCTTAGGAAAGCCACATTGGAAATTTTCCATGATTGCCATAATCAACAGCAACTTGAATCTGCCAGTGTTTGTTACCAAAATCTTGCTATGGAGACTTTGCTGGGGCAAGCACAATACATTGGTGTAGTAAACACTACGCTGAGTACATCCAGGAAAAATATATCTAGCCTTTTGATCAAACATTAATTATTTATTTGTCAGTCAGAACCCATCCGAAGTTTTATGCAACAAGGACACACATCTGAAGTCAGGATTTTTTTCTGAGGATGAGCTGCAGTTTTGACTTTTGCTATGCATGTAGGTTGCCCATCATGCATGTCTTCTGACATATACCAAAAGAGATTACAGATTTCTTATCACCAGGACATATCCTTAACATACTGATGTTGACTTCGCAGAATTGTAGGCCAGTTCACTGAATGTAATAATTCAGCTTTTACCCGTAGTTCTCAGAAGCAGCAGCTTTTGTGTCTCACTTATACTTACTGATGATACAAGCTGACTAATATATGTGGTAGAAGTTCTGTGCAGTACATGCAGTGTATCTGAAAATGATGAAAAGTTGCAAATTGTTTGAATCTGCTCTGTACTCTAGGTTAGAAATGAAATGCAAAGACAGAATAAATTAGAGAGTTACAAAATTTCTGCCTTGCAAGCGCATGGGAGCAATTTTTGGTATTTGGCATAGCAGGCCTATAGAAAAGTGTTTGTGATAACCCAGGATGAACACAGAGGACATTCTGATAGGAATGGAAAAAGCGCTGAGCAAGAAAAATACTGCCTTATGTCACTCAGTGGTGTTTAGTATGCAGCGATGTTCGCCTGGATCACTGAAACCAACACAACTGTGAACATGTAAGCTGAAAATCTTCACTACAAATCCAGCTGAAATCATCGCCAGGCAGGTAAATCTTAATATAGCAAAGTATGTTTCTGTGCCCTAGCTCCTGTTAGTTCTTAGCAGCTGCTTTGTGCCTACCATCACTGGAATTCTCTGAGATTCAATTCCTATCCTACTCCCTCATGCTGTAAGTTTAATCCTTCCTTTTGAACAGTGGACACACTAGAACTATGTATAATCACTTTCACTGTTGTTCTTAGTCAGTTCAAAAACATATTAGATAGTAGGACTCTTAGCACATCAAATGAAAGGACCATCTAGTCCAGTGTTGCCTCCAGCAGTGGATGTATTAAGAAAACAGCAACTGGGTAAGTGTAGTGGGGATCTACCCCAGACCGCTATCCAGCCTCCAGTAGCTGGGGCTTTTAGTACCAGAAAAGTTACCTATGTATATATGTGATAAACGTGAGGATTCTTTGCTTGGGTGCAAGGGAGTGTTTATGTTAAAAAATAATGTGCTATGAGATTTCAGTAGAGACAAAAATTTGTTGTCGTTGGTCTTGTAAAACTGGATCTTCACCCCCAAATCTGCATTTTATGTTGAACTGGATTTGTCATTCAAAAGAAACACAGTTCTGCCATTTTATAGGCTGTCCAAAGCAATAGGAGAGTTTAAAAGGCTATGAAAGTCATTGTGTGGAGCACTCTCTGCCTTTTGCTTCTTGTAGGCCTCAATCAAAGACTCAGAGCCATTGGAAGGAAAAGCCTGAGTGCTGTATTTTGGCATGATTAAAGAATTTTGACATATACTCTCTCTTGTGATAATTATGAGTGAGAGCTATCAGCATAAAATTACTATAAATCATGCTCATTGTAAAGATAAGGGGCCTGATTGCAGTCAGCACTGAAATCTCTAGTGTATTTCCTGGAAATCACTCACTTGAAAGGTGGAATTAAAAGATCTTGCGCCAGGAAGATTCCACTAGAGAGTCTGCAACTCATTGGCTGTCCATTTGTGTAACTAGGACACTTAATATTTAGAAAATCTTAGCATAAATGACTACCGTCATTTAGATACCATCTTTGGCTGTCCTTTTCTGCAGAGGTAGGTGGATTTCTGCCTACATCCTGCACCACTGAAGTTAATGTGGGTTTTTTAAGTTATGAAAAGGCTGAACAAAGGGACATAGACCTTTCTGATCCTCTGTGTGGTGTGGGCAGCTCACACTGTTTCACCAGTTTCTTACATTAGCTGCTTGCAGTAGGGCCTCTTTACTGTTCTGGGATACAATATGCCAGAAATATGTACAGAAGGGAAGATCTACACTGGATTAAATCAATGGTCTGCCTCTTTCAGCATCCTGTCTCCAGTACTGGCCAAAAGTATGTACTTTATGGAAGTGTAAGTACAGGGCAAAACAAATAACTTCCCCTAATATTCTCTCATCTCTCCCATTCTCTGTTTTCTGTCCAGGGGCTTCCTGGGCTATAACTAGTTTCTCTGTAATGATCCTCAGTGGAATTACCTATCTTGATCCTGTCCAACCTGTCCTTGAACCTGTGGCACATTCTAGTGTCTACAGCACTTTGTGCAGGTGCTCCACCACCCTTCTACCTGTTGCATGAAGATCCACTTCTTTCTGATGATTTTGAATTCTGCTCCTTGTACTTTCATTTACCCTCTCAGCTGATTTTCAAGAATTCGGTTCTGTAAGACAGAGGAAATGCATTATGTTTTCCTGCAGTGAGGACTGTTGTTTACCGTGACTGCACACCTAAATGAATTCTTCTGAGATGCATGATTCCCAGTGCACATCTCAAGCACTGAAGAACTTGTTGCTGATGATGGTTGCATGATCAATAGTGGAAATCACATCCTCACTGTCAAAAACCACATTGCTTTCGAGCAGTCTGAGAAGACTTGCAGAAGGAATGGGGTAGTCTTGGGAGGGATAATGCTGTTGTGCCAGTTGCAAAGACTCTTGAAAGTCTCTTGGGGTAAAGAGACTCTTGAAAGCATTACCTCTGATTCTGAGCAGTAACCAAATTCAGTGAATCAAGAGCACAACCTCTGTACAGTTTCCTTGTTATAAAAGAGCAAGCTCAGCCTTCATAAAGAAATGAAATTGATAGTCATCTACTTGCCAGAAGCCTTTCTATTTCTGCAAAGATATCTCTGGATATTTAGTGGGTCACTTAGGGAGTGATAGAATATTCTGTGTGACCTAAGCAAATCATTACCTTTCTGTCATCAGAAAGAAAAAGCAACATAACTATGAATGTACAGTTCAGAAAGCTCTATCACTTGTCAATTGTCTGTCCACAGTCTGATGGCAATATGAAAAATTAACAGCAGCATGCCCAGAACTTAGAAAGAAGATTGAGTGATACTACTAAACTTGCAACAAAAACTATGTATTGGGAATAATTAGAATTTGACTCATTTTTTTATACTTTCCATGACTTGCTCAGGTATATAACTCTAAGCCTGGTTTGAGATAAGAACCCAGATGACAGCCCTGCCTGTGTGGTTAGAAAGAAGGTGCCTGCAAAAAAAGACCAACAAAAAAAAGCAAACAAAAAACCTAACATTGGCTATCTCCGTCTTTTTTGCCTTTGGATGAAAGGGACAATTCTCTTGGTCATTTTAAATAATTATTACTGTTAATTAGCACCTATTATGGTTGTTACAGTTTTTAAGTTAGTCTGGAGAAATTAGCATCAATGAAAAAAATGGAGAAAAATGCTTACAACAGATAAGTTAATCAAGTAATTGAGACTAAGGAGGGAATATATTTATGAATGAGCAGAGAACTGGCACTTACAGATTTCCTCTGCCATGCTTTGTGTGAAAGCCACATGTATGGACTAAACTGCTTTGGAATAAAGGGGTGCTTGTGTTTTGTAGGGGTAGCATGGGTTAACTGAAATTTGATTTGCTTTCCTACCCTATGCCCCAGCACAGAGAAACTGTGTGTTAACTTGCTTGAGAACTGAAACTGTGGGCCCATTCATAGTTTTGCAGCTGAATGACGTCACTGATAAAAGTAGTATCTGAGAAATATCTGGACCTCTGCTCTCAGAGAAAGTGAATTACCCTCCACATCTGCCAGCACAGATTTATTCATAACCCCGTGCCTCAGCTGTTAAAAACAGGCCCATGACTATGCACAACTAGCAATAAAGAATGTGAGTGACCATGAGACCTAAAGAAGTTCTGAGAGATTTTCAAGTTGGTGAAATCATAGATTAAGCCACAGAGATGGCTGGGAATTCAGACTTCCTCTCTTCTCCAACACTGTGTAACAGTTCTAGTGCAGTATATTTGTAAAGCATTTGGTGTAAGGATGGGGTTTGGGACATAGTATGTTTTACATTTTTGCCTTACCTGTAAGAATACTTCTGACATTAAAAATGGAAACTCTGTCTATAACTAGAATGCACGTATCCTTTTTTTTTTTTTTACTAGGAGTCTGTATTTTGTGCAGATTATTGAACTAGCTTCTTTTTACCTTTCTCTAAGCAAGGTATATTAGATGGTTGTACATTCTGCTATTTGGTACATAAATATTTCAGTGTAAATTAATTTCATGGAGTTAAATTCACTAGATGTGTGAAATGTGTCCATGGAGAAGAGAGATCTATGATGGACTGGCTGTAAAAACAAGGAATGACTTAACAAACACTGCTTTAAGAGGCCCGTGAATGGAACATCTCTCACCCTGAGTTCAGTTAGCCTGAGGCCTACCATACAATGCACCTGGTGTCACACGTTTGTTTGTTATCTGTCATACTGTTTAAGGAATGACTTAGGGTTTCGGACGTGCGGTGGTGGTGGTATTTCTTGGTTTTTTTCTCCAGTGAACAGTTATTCTGCTGGAATGGTGGCAGTGTTCTGTGAATTGATTTGTCATGTCGTCTCCAAGGCTCTTGAGTGCCCAGCATATAGATGCATGGCCAGGGTTACTCTTTGAAGTTTGGTAAATTAACACAATGTCTCCTACCATAGTTGTTTCTGTGGCTGTCAGTGAAGTCAGCACGAGGTGCATAGGGTCAGCTGATTATGAGAGTGGAAGTATTTCCTGGCTCCATTGATAGCTAGATGTCACATTGACTTATTTCTACATGGCATGGTAATACCTAGAACATAATTCCTTGATAGAAGCACTTGCTGATGAAAATAAAATTATTCAAAACACAACCTCCATATGTTACAGTAATGCTGCTCAGTTATGTGATTTTTAAGCTTAAAAGATGTAACATGAGTAACCCCTCAGGTCTCTGTTGTCTGAACCAATTTTAAAGAAGCGTGAGCCAAGAGTGAGCACTGGGGAAAGCAATGAATATGTAACTTATCTTTGAGAATATTTCAGGTCCTTGCAGAGATTTGCAAGGGAGTACTGAATTGGGCTGCAAAGGCTTTCTACTGGAAGCGGATTGTGAGTGTGTGTTGTTTGGTAAATGAGTCAGGGCTTGATCCTTCTTTTGAAAATATTTCTAGAAATGCACAGTATGAACTTCCCTTCTGGTGTAAATCTTTCCTTGCGCTTACAACCATGGGTATCGACTCTGTGGTTTTTCTATAGGAAAGTAAAGCTATAGCCAGGTCAGAGAGACTGGCTGGGCAAGACTGCGTCCTGGCACTGCGCAGAGTCTGACTTACCTGACTTACCTTTCCTATCTGCTTTGGCTTCTTTTCAGGTTTATAGTATTTTGCCGTGGCTCCTTACTGTAACAGAGACTAAAAGATAACCACACTGGAGCTTTACAGAGACATGGGGATCTTGATCATCTGTATCACCTCTTTGAAAAAACAAAAGGGGAGCATGTAATTTATTTCAACAATCAAAACATTTGCCTGCTGGGGTGAAAAAATAACCCCACTTAAGTGTGGCATAAAGGTGATTGGGAGTAATAATCAAAGTAATCTTTAGTGATTTTGTTTTTTTTTTCATGCACTTAAAAAATGCTGAAGACTGGTTGTTGAAGACTTTACTCCACGGATTTAGTAAACCATACCCCAGTAAGTTTTGCAAGGCTAGAATCAGTCATTCCATGTAGGTTTTGTTGGGCCTTTGCCCACTTCAGGAAAACCAGCGATACTTTCAAGACCTGAATGGATACAAAATTAATTAAACAATATACAATGTCCGGTTCTTTTAAGTCTATGTAGTCATCAAAATGGCTTGGGAATCAACAGAATCAAGCTTCACTCCTGGTAAACTCATCTTTTTGTTTCTCATTTCATAGCTAACCTAATTCCTTGCAATCCCCTCAGTCCACCACCTTGAACACTAACTTTCTAATACTACTCCAGCTACCTCTTATATCCTCTTTACTCCCACTCCACAGTTTTCTTTGCTCTTTCCTATTCTGCCCTTCTGTATGGCCAGAGTTAGTGGCTAAACAAATGCTGACTCATCTTTTGATCTCTGATGCTTGGGACATGGAAGGTCATCATCTCTGTCCCCGTGGGTGCTAATTTCAGTTCATCAGTCTTTCCCTATCTTCTGCTTTTTACAGAACATATCAAAAGCTCTCAAGCTGACCTGCTCCATATAATATGTTTGCAACTGGAAAACAGGGCTGAAGGCGTGCATGTCCCCATGTCAGTGGGACACCAGAGACAGGGTCAGTGTGGTATGTTTATATACCACAGTGTGGTGGCTTATAAATAATCTTCCAAGGAAGCAAGCTTAAAAATCAGGGGAAAAAACCTCAAACCAAACCAAAAAATAACCAACAAGTTGCTGTACAGTAATATAGCTGGAATTTTTCCAAAGAGATGAAGATGTCCTGTGTAGCCTTGCCAAGGGAAGTCTTCAAGTCATTCAGTGAAGTTTGACAATGCTACATTATTCCAGAGATTTTTACTGAATATAAACTAGATTTTGACTACTTCTCAGAGTTCCCTGAGAAAGTAGTGCTGTTGTAGCACTTGAAGATGTAGGGAAAAGCCTTGATGAATAAACCAGCTGATTTGTGAATATCTTGCTAAGGAACACTAATTGGAATATTACTATTTTTTTGCAGGGGTTTTCAGTATTTTGGTAACCAAGGCCCTTGCCAGAATTCTTTGAACATCTGGATATACAGAAATATTTTATCATTGGATTGCAGTATTTTCTTTATTAGTCTTGCTGCTCTCTTTGCATCTGTTTTTTCTTCCAAAATGGGGACAAGGAAATTTTCTCTGGTAGTTTGAATGAAGTTAGATTTTTTACTGGCCTGGTCAAATCTGATTTCCATAGTGGGAGAGACTGAAATCAAAGTAGGAGGATAATGAGAAAAGTGCTTCAGAGGTTCAGGGCCTAACCAAGAAATCAACTGAGCTTTCTCAATACTTGAAGCTTGATCAGTAGATTCACTGAATTCTAGCCTTCCTGCCATGGAGGAATTTAAGGACTTTGCCAGACTTTGTTTTTTCTTTTTTTTTTCTTTTTTTTTAAAGTTCAGAGAAAGACTATGTTTTATGCAGTGCCCAGGTTCCCATCAGGGAAATAAAAAACAGTTTTTGCCAATCATAAAACTTGCAGAGTATATATTCTCAATAGCTTGATTTTTATTTTTTTTTATCACAAAAGTTAAGGAACAACTGATTTTGGAAAAATGAGCTCCCAACACAGGACTGACTTTGTCATTGCGCGTGAAGCTGTGTCTTCCTGGTCACAAAATCACACTTTAATGGATAAATTCTTCCACTGCTATGAAGTGCATTTTACTCCTGAATGCTCTGCAGACCTGGGCTAAATGTCATTTGTTAGTAGGAAAGAGGAAATCTTCTGCCTGACTTGCTTGCTGTTGAAAATTAACACAAGCCATTTGAAAAACAGCTGCTTGAGCACACTGTTGTGCTTGGGGTGTAGAAAATGGAGAGAATGGATGCCTCATTCAAGAGGCATGTGTGACTTCTGTCAAATATGGCAGAAAAAGAGAAAGTGTCAAGTGTGTTGCCCACCTGATAAGCCAGAGAGCAGGACTGGCAGATACGAAGTTAAGTGGGGTGGAAACAGGTGAGCTGTAGGCTGCCTGGGCATCCACTTGGCATGTCAAAACAACACTGTTCTGTCTGCACTAATGAACAAACAGGATTCTACAAAAATAGTAAGTAGCCTGCTTTCCACTTGTGTCTTTGTTTTGTATGTGTGTTTCTTTACCTATTTAGAATGGCAATTTACTTTGTGAGACCTAACCTCCTGTGCTGGGAAAACTTGGAGAAGATACTTGTTGCAACCTCCAGAGACAACACTGACTCAGACTCTTAGAGGCTGATTTCTGCAATGAGCTGTAAGACCTGAAGTCAAACAGACTTGGTGTCATACACAGGTCACTTTATCCTGTTTTGAACTAGAAGGAATTGGCAGTCTGGACTTTTCCGTGGGGTAGAAGTGCATCTGCATTCATTTGTACTCACACTAGTAGGGACACTGCTTTGCTTACCTGCTTATGCTGCTCTCTACTCCAGGGGACCTTGTGAATGCTGAGGACTTGAATGAGTCATACCTTCCCACCATTTCATACTTTTTTGGAAAATACAGGGAATCTTCTTTCTGATTTTGAAGGGAGATGTGCTGAATGAGAATGAAGTTGTTATGAGCCTGCTTGCTTGGCAGCTAAGGGAACACCTAGGTTCTTGCTGCAAACTGCTAGTGCTATGCTCAGCTTTTCTTGCCATGTTTTTGATCAACGCAGGGCACAAAAGCAGGCCTTTCATAAGCACAAAGGCAGGCTTTTTCTGGAAAGTCCTTTTTCCAAATCAAACCTCCCATCAGATCTGCTATTGATAAAAAAGCAGCTCGTTCTCCATTCTAACGCTGCATCTCTGTAGAATTTCAGAGCTAGGATGTAAATTCAATGTACTTAGAATACTAAACGGTGCAAGTGTGGATAAATCCACTGTACTGATTTATACCTTAAGCTATGTGCTGGCCTAAGTGATCCACTTAGCTTACTTAGTGTATAAGCACGTGAGACATTGACACAGATCCTGCTTGTGGACTGGATGCTAAAGCTGGATCTGAGATATCCTCACCTTTGCCATAACCTTTTTATTTTCTACTTGCTGAAGGACATTCTGTCATTATTTATGTAGGAAAGTCTGCATAGTCTCATGTCATGCCTGAGGAAGGTAAAAGATAAAGAAGAAATGAGAGTAGCAGGAGGACAGGAATGACTTGAGATAAAACCTCTTCTGCTTAGGCAGGACTCTCTGCTGGGTGAACCCTGAGGGCTTCAAGACTTGCTTTTGCTGCTTTATTGCTGGTGGCCATATTCAAGAGGCCAGAGTGTTGCACTGGCTGTGTTTCTTGTCAGTAGTTCTTCTGTGCTGTCAGATCTGAGATGCACCTTTGCATGGATTGTACCTGGCTGCAAAGCAGTCTGTGCGGAAGACAATGTTAAGGATGAGAGATGTGTGATTCCCTCTGGCCTGATGAACCCTTCTCCTCAACCAAATGATTTGCTGATCTCTACATTAGGTGGGCCTGCTCTGCAGCATGAAGGAGGCATGTGGGAGGGATGGAAGATAGCAATTCTACCTACTACTGCCTCCCTAGCATTTTAAAAGCTTAGTCCTCTCCTAGAGTCCCACTAAAGCTGTGGAGTAGGCTGTGACAGCAGCAGGACAGGTGTCTTCTGATGCCCAGAGCCACGTCACTTCAGTAGTCAGTTTAGGGTTACAGAGAGCTGAGTCATATGGCTCAGCCTATTGTGAGAGGAATGTAGATGTCATACTAAAGTCATTTTTGATTCACTGTGCTTACTAGCTGCTAAGCCACTGAAGAGCTATTTGGAGTATCTTTTTCCCAGTACACAATTAAAACAAAGAAAGTTCCATCTCCCATCACGTGAATGCAGAAATGCTTTAGAAATAGCATCTATATGATTGAACACCTGCAGTAAGCTTGTAAGAGTTTACCACTTCAGGACAAGTAGGTTGCAATGTTGGGTTAACTGCTTGTTCATTCTTTCTTGGAAACCATACAAGGTATTTTCACCCATCAAGTCTCAGGGACGAAGATTTTGGCAGTGCACAGAATCACTCTTGGGTGGATATGAAATAATGAGAGCTTTTAGAAGCTCAGTGAAGCACAGAATACATTTTCACCAAGCAAAACTTCAGGAAATTTCAGAGACAAGAGTCTAACAGATTTCTGGTATTGTAAGGGTTAGTTTGTCAATGACAGGTATTACTTTTGTTTCCAGAACTCTAGCCTATTTGCTATGACAGAAAAAAAACCAACCCAAACAACCTTGCTAGTTGCTGGAAAATTCTCCTGTTTTTCATTAGAATCAAGTCAAATAATTTTATTTTACACCTCCAGGGTACACTGAATGGGAAACAAATCTGACTGTTCTGTTAATATTTAAACATGAAATTGGAGGTCAGGCCAACTTTTTGAGGGATGAAAGGAAAAGCCTTCAAAGAAGCCAGCATCCTGGAGAAGGAGTGGGAAGTTCTCTTCCAGGACTGAGACTTTTTGTCAGCTGCCAAACAAGTATTTCCTCAGAGGAATTAAGTAGTTAAGCGAATCAGTGTGCAACACAGTACTACTGATGGTGTGCTGTTATTTATTATGTTTCAGGAATAATAATGCCTATGCCGTCAGCAGTAGGAGGGAAAGTTGAAGAGAAAGACCTCCACCCCTTTCCTAACTCTTCTCTTTGAAGTCTTTAATTTATGAACAAAGCATAAAGAGAAAAAAAAAACAAACCACAGTATCAGAGATAGAGTAGTTTCTCAATAATAGTAGTTTCTTAAATATGATAGACAGCTATAGAGCAAACTGGGGGCAAGCAATGTCACTTAATTATGGGTCACAGCACTAGCACAGTGCTCCACAGAAGGGTGATGACCTGGAAATAAACAAAGATTAAGAGTCAACTAGTTTGCGATAATTCCAAAACAAACCCTCACACTGCTTCCCCAAAAGGAGTCAAAGATGTTCAAAGTTCCGGGGGACCTGACACAAAGCTGGCTGAGCATCTCAAAGCATTATTGAGGATCTTGCTGTAATCCTATGTTTTGGTTATGGATATTGGGGCCCATGACATCTGGATGAGTAAAAGACTTTACCCTCCATTTATTTTGAGTGGGCAAGCGCACCCTCTGAAGGCTTTTATAATTCTTGTGCTTCTTCATATAGAAAATCACTTTAAATATAGAGGCTGTGGTATTCTTCTGCTTGGAGATTTCTCAAATATGAAGGGGCAATACTATGAGCAGCATGATTTAACTTTGTAGCTAGCCCTGATCTGAGAAACAGACGTTTCTAAAGATCTGCAGAGATCTCCAGCTTAAAGTGTTCTGTGCTTCAGCCAGTTAAGAGGTTTATTCTTCAGAGCCATTAGAACGGTTTTCTGGGCTTTTTCTTACTCCTAGATGCCACACTTTAAAGTCCCTGGCTTTCTTATGGAAATCTTTCTCAGTTTTTAAAAAAGAATGAACTGCAAAAGAAAGGGGTTGTGGAGCTGCCAAAGTGCAATAGGGAAATGAAGGACAGCACCACTCAAGCCACAGCTGAGCTGAAATATTCAACACAGAGAAAAGAAGTGGGTTGCAGGGCACTGGGATTCATTGTACAAACTGTACCTTTAGCTTTGGTGGAAAGCTGATGCTCTAAGGGTATAGGGTAGCAAAGTCCGTATTCAGAGGTAATTACAAGGCTAATATGGAAGACTAAACTGTTAAGCATAGCATTGAGTTACTTGTGCTAAAACACAAGTGTCAGAGAAGCTTAGATTGTGTTGAATCATTACTTCTAATAATTGTAAATTACAGTGTTATCTCCTGCCTAATGAACTGGGTATAGGAGGCTTCTAAAATGTAAAGCATTTTGGAGAGGGCAAAAGCTATGTGTATTTTAAGACATGAATATTGCTCTATAGTTGAAAACACTTTTAGTTTTACTTTTCTGGAGCCCTGATTTTGTCAGTCACTTACTCTTCTGAGTGTAAACACTGGGTAGATGCCACTTTATTCTAGTGGAGATGCAGCCTTGAATTCAGCAGGAGCTCACTGGGTGAGCTCCTGATCACTGAGTCCAACTCCCTTGCCCAGAGTAGGATCACCTAGGGGAGGCCACACAGAAATGCATCCAGGTGGGTTTTGAAGGAGACTCCACAACCTCTCTGGGCAGCCTGTTCCAGGGCTCTATCACCCTGACAGTAAAGAGATTTCTCCTCATTTTGAGGTGGAACTTCCTGTGTTCCAGTTCATGCCCACTGCCCCTTGTCACAGATCACAGAAACACTATGATTGGTCCAAAAGCACCGTATCTAGGTGGCTTTTAAATACATCCATGGATGGTGATTCAACCAGTTCCCTGGGCAGCCTGTGCAGTCTTTGATAACCCTTTTGGTATCTTAATGTCCAGCCTAAAGCTGTCCTGGTGTAACTTGTTGCCATTTCTGGCCCCAACTTCTTGAGATCCACCCTTCAGATATTTGTAAACATTAATAAGATCCCCTCTCAGTCTTCTTTTCTCCAGGCCAAACAGACCCAGGTCTCTCAGCCTTTCCTCATAAGAGCAATGTTCCAGTCCCTTCATCATCCTCTATTGGACTCCCTCCAGTATTTCCCTGTCTCTTGAACTGGGGAACCTGCATTTGAACTGGGGAGCCTGCTACACTTTCCCTTCTTTGGGAAAATCTCTTTCTATCTCTGCAGAGCTTGGTTGCATGTGGTTGCATTTCCTCCTGCCTATATCATCCTACACGCTAGACACTACCCTCTTTTCTTAGAAGATCCTGGGGAGAATCCCAGGGACATGATCTTATCCGTCCAGTGTGCAAAACCAGGATGAGGCATGCAGACACTTTTCTCCTTGCTACTCAGAAATTCATGGACTACCTAGAGTACTCAAACCAAATATGTAAACTGGGATTGTCTGAGAAGAAAGATCTACATTTAGTGAGCAGTCAGCAACATGTTACCAGATCAGGAAGGCAGAGACATAGAATACAGATTTGGATTTATATTTTGAGAAAGATTCACTTCTGAAACAGCAGCAGGAAGTCAAGGACCTGAGATTTATCAGTATCAAACTGAAAAGCCTTGTTGGTCTGATCTGTCAGGGGCTAGATGTTTGGACTTAAAAACTGGAGGTATCAGTCTTTGAGCTTTCCAGAAGCTCTGATTCCATTAAAAAGTTCTGGGACATGATGAGATTTTCTGCTGATGTCTTCTTTATTGCTTCCTGATGAATACTGACTGTGAAATCTCAGCCTCTGTTTCTTAAGATGTGTGAAGAAAAATGTGTGCACTGGGTATAGTGCAATTAAAAGCAGTTCTGGGAACCCACCAAGACCTCTTTGCACCCTGTGTTACTGCACACAGCCATGCATGCAGCATAATCTAGAGAGGACTCTAGAGCTCCCAAATGTTCAGCAGTATGATCAGTCCTCACACCCAAAATATTCTAGTCAGACTAATACTTGAAGTCCTTCAGACCTAATTCCCTTGAGGCAGTGATCCAGACTTCAGCTTTATCAGTGCGTCCTCTACAGTGAGTATAACACAAAGGACAGATCATAAATGAATCCCAAGCAGGTGGTGTCCATGGGAAAGAGGGTCTTGGAAATGCCAAAGGTTACTTTGGTGCCAGATGTTTTCCTGTAACCTGCTACCCTTTTCCTCCTTGTCTATCTATAGTGGAAAAGGGAGAGAAAAAGAAAAAGAAAATTGTATATGTGCAGTTTTAAATATATCCTTGAGCAGAAACTTCAGTGAAGCAATATTTGTCTGGCGATGAATTCCAGTGAATTACGTGGATATATGAGCAAAATGGAGCAGGGTGGTGTAGAAAGGGACACCTAATTCAAATTCCAGGGGAGAAGAATTAGCAAGTGGCCAAAGGCTTACATCTAGTTCCTTCAATGACAGCTGAGCTTGCAGTGTTCTGCACAGAAGGGATGCATTTAATAAGTATTTGTACTGGGACAAATGGTACAGCCATGATGTATAAAACTGGTGAAATCTTTCCATCTCAAGAGGATGAGAGCTTGTGCAAAATTTAAAAATTGCTGCCCAGGGAATTCTCTGAAAAAGGAAAATTTGTGTTTTCCCAGTAAGTTGTTTGAATACTGTGGGTAGAAGAAAACTGATGTTGCTTCAACAGTTAAATACTGAAATGGAAAGAACGTGACCCAACTTCATCTGTATGTTGAAAAAATAAAGAAAATGTCTGGCACAAGGAAGATACGTACATACTTCAGTGCGCGTGGTTTAATTTATGCGAGTCAATATACATTTTCCTACAAGTATATCATATCGCACTAAGCCAAATCATTCTGGAAATGACATGACATGCCAGAGTTGCACTATAGCTGATATAATACCTTGGGTTCTGGAGGATAAGACACTGAGTACTGTCATTGAATACACTAGGATGTCAACAAACAGCATACTGAGTGGATTAAGGCTGAGTCCTAAGCCAGATTCAGAATGTCATTTTAAACGGAAGGTATTGGTTTACAATGTGTGCTGTTTTGTGTCTCGGAAGGCAAGGGCTGGTGAGCTTGTGCTGAACTAATGAGAAGCAGATGCCGTGGTCCACATCACCTGGACATCCATCGCAGGTGCTGCTGGATGTCCAGGTGGCTCCATGACCCAGCAAGGTGCCACAGAAACCACAAGGAAATCTGCAATATTCTGGTTGCACTGATACCAGGTACTGAGTAATGACTTTTGGAGAGAAGTAAGACTGCTTGTATGCAGATTTGCTAGGACTCTGCCCATGTTATGGGCAATATCCTTTCCACATGTATGATGCCCAATTGTTTTTTAACCAGTCTTTTCAATGAGTGATTTAGCCAGGAATGTTTGTACAAATTTGCTAGGATGTTGAAGGTGTAAAGGCATGGTGCTGCATAGTGGAGTCCATAACAGAAGGCTCAGATTTAGTGTCCATATTCACATCTTCATCTTGCTGTTGGTGGAGTGGTCTGTTTGCCTAGCCTAGGAAAGGAGTGCTGTACTTCCCAACAGGCCATACCTGTGCTGTACCTCCCAACGGCAGCTTTGAGATTTGGGAGAAGCAGCAAAATGATCACTCCCTAGAGTGATGGGTGATTCAGGATGGACTTTGTACTCGATAATGACAGCTTAAACAGATCTCATGTTCTTCCCAAGGGCAGAACTGTAGCCAAGGGTCTGCCTGTGATTTGTGGTGCAAACAACAGAATTTTATACTCAGATTTAAGTTAAGAAGTGGGCTGTACGTTCAATATGTTTAGGATAGGACAGCAGATAAGCATTCTCCTTCCTCTCTATCTCCTTGTTCACCTCTGTGCAACATTAGGATGAAAATATGTTCTTGACCAGTATCACAGTAAATCTTAGCAGTTTACTGTTAGGAAGGAAAAGGTAGGAGAGTCCATGTAAGTGTGTAAGAAGGAATCTCCTTTCCTTACTTATCCTGGATACTACATCACAGTCAATATTAAACTCAGACCAGCATTGTTGCCTGGTATATTTCAAGGTACTTGAAGGAATATACAAGAAAGGCTAGCAATACTGGTGAAAGCTAGGGTCTTTGTGAAAAAAAACTGGGCCTTTGCACATGTGGGCTACAGCTTGGCTAGTGGTATACCAGGCTGTTTCAGGCTGATGCAGCCTAAAACCCAGCCAAGAGGATTATGTTTGGAACTACTCTGACAGTTAATTTGCAGTAATAAATGTTGACCTGTTCATTGCACGGATTTTTAAGCATAATATGTAAGCTATTCTACCAATAAATCAGTTTTTAGCAACATGAGATTAATATTCAGAGTAGATTTTTCTGATGGTTATGTACAAGCCTTAACCTACACTGTAAAGAAAACTGCTGTCAAGTCACTCTGAGACCTCATTCATGTTTTACATTATGCTCAAGAAAAATCCAAACTTGTATGATAGAGTGAGAAAAAGAAAGCTGACAATGTTGGAAGATCAGCAGAAAGCTTGATGGAGCTTGTCAGCTAAAGGAAATGATCCAGAAATTATGTTTTTTTAGTAAAAAAAAGAGCTAGGGCATATCAGGGGCAATCCTTTCTTTACACAATCTGGGCAAGAAGAGAGGTTGTGATTTTTGTTGAATTTGTTAAAAACAAATGTGTTTTGAGATGTGTCATGAAATGATTAAAAGAGCATGAGGAGTATGAGATTCAACAAGACTGAGTGCCAAGTCCTGCAGCTGGGTCACAACAACCCCATGTAACACTACAGGCCTGGGGAAGAATGGATGGAAAGCTGCCCAGTGGAAAGGGACCTGGGGGTATTGATTGACAGCCAGCTGAACATGAACCAGCAGTGTATCCAGGTGGCTGAGAAGGCCAACAGCATCTTGGCTGTTATCAGCAATAGTGTGGCCAACAGGACTAGGAAAGTGATCGTCCCCCTGTACTGGTGAAGCTGCACCTTGAATGCTGTGCACAGTTTTGGGCCCCTCATTACAAGACACTGAGGTGCTGGAGTGCACCCTAAGAAGAACAATAAAGCTGGTGAAGGGTCTAGAGCACAAGTCTTAGGAGGAGTGGCTGAGGGAACTGAGTTGTTTACAGTGGAGAAAAGGAGGCTGAGGGGAGACCTTTTTGTGCTGCACAACTACTTTGAAGGTTGTGGGAATGTGGGGGTTAGTCACTTCTCACAAGTAACAAGGGATAGGACAAGAGGAAATGGCCTCAAGTTTCACCAGGGGAGGTTTAGATTCAATAGCAGAAAAAATGTCTTCCCCAAAAGGGTTGTCAAACATTGGAACAGGCTTCCCGGGGGAAGTGGTTAAACTGCCGTCCCTCGAGGTGTTTAAAAGACTTGTAGGCATGATGCTTAGTGATATGGTTTATTGGTGGACTTGGCAGTGCAAGGTTAATGGTTGGACTTGATCATCTTAATGATCTTTTCCAACCTAAATGGTTCTATGATTCTATGCAAAAAAAGATGTGGACAGACTGGAGAGAGTCCAGAGAAGGGCCACAAAGATTGTCAGAGGTCTGGGAAGCCTGCCATATGAGGAAAATCTTAAGAGAACTGGGTTTGTTCAGCCTTGGAAAAAGAAGGCTTAGGGGAGATCTTATCACCATATTCCAGTACTTAAAAGATGGCTACAAAAAGTCACATGGAAAAGATGAGGGGTAATGAGTACAAGTAATTCCTGGGTAGAGTCTGATTTGTCAGAATAAGAACTTTTTTCACAATGAGAGCAATTGAGCCTTGGAATAATCTCTCCAAGGAATCAATCACAGAATCATAGAATGCCCTGGGTTAGAAGGGACCTCCAAAGGTCATCTATTGCAACCTCACTGCAGTAAATAGGGACATCCTCAACTAGATCAGGTTGCTCAGACCCCATCAAGCCTGACCTTGAATGTGTCCAGGGATGGACCTTTCAACGTAATAAAGAACTTCTTCCTAAGGTCCAATCCAAATCTACCCTTTTCTAGTTTAAAACCATTGCCCCTCATCCTATTACTACATGACATTGCAAACAGTCCTTCTCCAGCTTTCCTGTAAGACCCCTTCAGGTACTGGAAGGCTGCTATAAGGTCTCCTCAGAGCCTTCTCTTCTCTAGGCTGAACAGCCCCAGCTCCCTCAGTCTGTCTTCATAGGAAAGATGCTTCAGTTCTCTGATCATTTTTTGTGGCCTTCCTCTGTACTCGCTCCATGAGGTCCACATGCTTTTTGTATTGAGTGTTCCAGAGCTGAACACAGTACTCCAGGTGAGGTCTCATGAGAGCAGAGTAGAGGTGCAGGAGTACCTCTCTTAATCTGCTGACCATGTATCTTTTCATGCAGCTGAGGATGTGATTTGCCTTCTGGGATACTAGTGTGCAAAGCTGGTAGATTCCCAAAGATTGTTAAGATTCAGATCAACAGGGTGCTGGGCTATCTTGCTGTCCTGGGTTCTGCCAGCATAGGGTTAATTTTCACCGGAAGCTGGAAGGAGTGTCAGTCAGAATAGACAACTGAACCAGTGTCTCCCTTTAAGGTTCAGGGTAAACCGCACAGAGCAGGATTCCTATCGGCCCTCTCTCCCTTCCCCCTTCCCTCCCAAGGGAGGATACAAAGGGGAATGAGGAAGGAAGCGCCTCACACGAAATTGGAAGTTTAGACTATGAACAAAATCTAATAAGTAACAGAGATAAACAGGAAATATGAAGGGCAGAGGGATATACAAGTATATACAAAAGGAGCTCTGGGATGGTGATGCACTGCGCAGAGCACGTGGAGCCAGGCCTGGCTGCACTGAGGTGTGGTCCCAGCAGCAGCACAGCCTGAGTGAGAAAGAAAAGAGAGTGGAGCCCAAACTTCCTGGCCTTTATAGAGTGTGGCAGGAAAGGAGAGGGAAATACCAGCTGCCCTCTGACCCCTCAGGGTCCTACAGTTACCAGTGTCCGTCCCCCCCGCCAATTTGTTAACTCTTAAACCACAACAACCAGGCAATGTGTTACTCTATACCATACTGACTGTCATTCCCAGTATATGAGGGTGGGGGCAGGCTGGGCGAACTGAGGGAACAGCACCTGGCAATCTGACCAACCAGTGTGGTTGCCTGTATTTATCAGTTTGTTAGCTCTTGCTCCTTTGTGTATATTTCATTGTGCTGTTGCATTAAAACCTTCTTATCTCAACCCAGGGTTGGTTGTTCTTTTTGTATTTTTCCGCCTCATTTCTGTTAAGGGGTAGGGAGGGGTGAGGGAGGGTGGTGAGGCACCGCTTGGTGGGCTCAGCTGCTGGAGCTAAACCACAACACTCGTCTAGACCATGCTTTTGTCATGAAACATTGGACCAGTTGATCTTTGAGGTCCCTTGGAAAATGATTGTCTTGCCCTCTGGTGAGTAATTAGAGGTCTGGGGGACCTGTCAAGGGACAGGGTTTTCAAGGCAAGAGACAATGAGGTGTCCATAGGATTAGAGGAAAAGTTCAAAAGTGGTAGCTTCTGGTCTGGAAGATTGTAGTCCAAAAATAGTGACAGGAGAAGACAGCGAATGAAAGTACAGTGATCTAAATGGATCAGACTTACCAACAGGTGGCACTTCAGACTGCAGAGCCACCAGGACGGTGGCTGCACTTTTGTTTTCCCCTAGAATTCTATTCAGCTGATAAGACATCACAAACACCAGACTTTCTGTGATTAGGAAGTCTGTACTTCTAATAGGGCTCACAGATGCAACCTGCTCCACTGTGCACTGAAGTCAGTGAGTGTCTCCGCTATTTTCAGTACAACTTCTGCTTCAATATGATTCATGCTCACTACCCTAAATTCACACTCTGGCCTGCATAGGTTAACAAGATGCATTGCTTCTTCTGAAGATTGTCCCAGTATATCACAAAAATCCTTGTCCTTCTGATGTTTGCTCCCCCAGTTTCCTTAAACAAAGGTAGTCTGTGAGAGAGACTATCTGTACAATCGCTACCTACAGACAGGTTTAAACATTGTGCTGTTAATATTTCTGTGTTGGAGTAGATTACGTATTTTCAACTTAGTTAGCCTGTCAAGGATAAGGACACAGTTATTTGTAAGTAATCATTGCTTGACAGTCTTTAATGAAGACCTAAAGGTGGAGCTTGGAAGAATATACTGCCAGGAATGATTTTTGGTGGTACTGACCAGGTGCTCCATTTTATATTACAGAAGCAATCTTCTGGAATAATTTGACATCCTTTTGTGGCTGTTAATGCTGTTTGTGGTGCCTGGAGTTGAAGGAATTCACTATATCTATCTACAGGAACCATTCTTAAGAATAGTCACCTATCAAGAGGGCATGGCCTGAAGCTGCGCCAGGAGAGGTTTAGGTTGGATATTAGGAAGTCCTTCCTCATGGAAAGGGTCATTAGGCGCTGGAATGGACTGCCGAGGGAGATGGTGGAGTCGCCATCCCTGGAGGTGTTTAAGGAAAGATTGGACATGGCACTTAGTGGCATATATGAAGCCAAAACCACACTCCTCTGCCTCTATTTTGCCAAGGAAGCCCTTGCAGACTGCTCATTTGCACCTCCATGCAAAAGACACTGCAGATTACACCATTCTTGTTCTGCAGATGTGTGTGTGTATCTCTTTGCTAACTCTGGGCCAACTGTAGCAGTGCTTTGTAAGGATAGGGATCGTGAAAAGTGCTATGCAACTCCCTTTGTCAAGGAAACTTTCCAGGCATTGACAAAGAGTCCTATCACCTCGAATTATGTCAAATCTGTTAATAAGCTTGTTGTCACATCTCTGAAATATTTTTTTTCTTCCAATTTTTTGTTTGTTTGTTCGTTTAATTGAGGGAAAACAGTGGCTTTTGATAGCCTCTGTTCTGAAAGTCCTGGAGGCACACTCTGCCATTACTGTTGAATTTTTACCTCTAGGTAGATTTTTCTGTTTGGGATTTTACGTTCCACCAGTGCTGCATCCTAGATAAAACTCCCACACAGAACTGAAATAGTCCATACTACAGAGAGAAGAGACATAGTTTGGCTAGCAGATAAAATGTGTGTCTGTGAGTGTATATATTGTGTTGCCGTCTGTGGATGTATACAGAAACTGTGGAGAGCAAACCAAATTTAAAGATTTTCTTTCTGGGCAGGATGTGTCTGCAATCACTGTTAAATCTTTACTATGGAAGTTCCATAGCTTCTCATGAAAACTCTGTCTCCTGTACTTACAGCCTACCTTCTGGCCCTCAGGCTTGAGAAAGCATGACAGATCACTGACAGAAAATGTGTTAATATTTACTCCAGCAGAACTTAATTGTATGTAATGTGCTGAGGTTTACAAGCACCTGATTTGAGTAACAGCCCATTCCAAAGACCATTTTTCTCTGTCCAGTATAGTGCCACCCCACTGGTATCATTTTAGCATCACATCACCAATGTATTGCTATGCTGCTTTTACCAAGCATCCACCTTTCTTCAAAGAAAATAAGTGAAGCTGCATTAGTTATTTCTAAGGAGCTCCTGCCTTTTCTGATAGGTAAGTAATTTCACCAGTTTGAGTTTATTGTATATTACAGTTGTTTGAACATTTCTTGCTGCTATGAAGAGATTCACAGTGATATCTCATCAGAATGTAACTGCATGGGAAAAGCTCGTTGTGATTGTTGAAGATTTGACTGCAGTCCTTCTAAAACTATTCTGTGGGAGGGTGTTGTGTTTCAGTGAAGGTTTAGCTCATGGCCAGTTCCAGTGCCCTTATGCAGTGTCGTTTCTTCCCACCAATAGGCTCCTACAGGGATCTCCTTCAAGGCAACATGACTTCCTGGGAAATTTGCAGGGGGAACAGTTTGCAATCTCCCACCTAGTCACTGAGAAAGCAACTGAGGCAGCTGTAACATCTTGCTAAAATGTCTTATCTTCTGGTTTTGTTTTGTTTTGGTTTTTTTAAATAAGTTTTCTTTGTTTGTTTTCTTGCTGTTAATACAGTTAAACTCATTTGACTTTGGTGCTAGTATAATATTTTGAAGCTAAATGGTATAATCTGAGTACCTTGCAACACAGAAGTCCACATGGGGAGCAACATTTAACGCTTGTCTGGGACAGCATTTAATGTTCATCCGTGGCAGGAGAATAGGTGACTTGCCTTCCATGAGGCGGACATGTCATGTTGTTCTGTATTATTTGGTCTCACTGCTTTCTTTAGATGAGTTTGAGCTTGCTGCCAATTATGAAACACTGTACGTGTATGTATTAAACATGTCACCAAAGTTACTCTTGTATGGGGCTGCTCTAGTCTCTGTTAGCTTTTCTTTAGAATAACAGGGAGATTCCTCTCAGTAGAATTCTCTGACAAGCTGATGTAGTATGGGCTTCCTGGATAGGCTCATCATCCTTGACAATCAGAAACCATTTGGAAGAGTGTCGTTTTCAAAGGCAACAGAGGCCTGGAATATGTAGGCAACATGGATTTAGGACATCTGTTAAAGCAGGAGAGATTTACACATTTAACAATGGTTTTTTTTGATTTGGCTATTCTTTCTGTACCAAAGTGACTAATTTCTGTGAAGCTGGGAAATGGGACTGAAGCAACCTTAAAACCCAGACAAATAAATACTGTGACAAGCAGACCTACTTTCAAGTTCTTTTTTGCTATTGGAAGTACAAGCTATATGTCACTAATGCCCGAATACTCTATCTGTCTTGGTACCTGTTACTTGGGACGAGTGTCAATGAAACCTTTGTTCCAGATGCTGGGTATCCTCAGACTATGTCTTTTCTGGTTAGTTGATGGAAGGGAATGTTTTAGATCCTAGCATGAGCACTCAAAGAACAGAAGTAAGTGAGGCAGTGAATTCCACAAGGTTGAGGAATAGTTACTACTACAGATGCTGAGAAAATAACAAGCCAACCAACAACCTGGAAAATGGAGATTGAGAAATAAAGAGGTTGGAAGCAGACCAAGTCTGTATTGCAGTGTGATGAGCACTGCAGTGGCCAGCTAGCTGTTGACCACAGCCTTAATCACTGTTTTCCCTTCAACTCTACAGTCCTTTCATAGCAGGTCAGAAAAAGGACTGTCAGGAATAGCATAAGGCTGATCCTTGGGGCAAGGGATAGACCAGACTGGTGTCTTGCATTCTCATTTATTTGGAAGGTAGTCTAACCACTTTGCGGTGGGGGGGCGGGGCGTGTGGGGAAGGACACAAAATAAAGCTCCAAATTCATACCTTCCTGTACAGCTTTTCTCAATAGTGTTTATTCATAAATAAAGTAAACCGAAGCCTTGAGTGCACCCTTTCTTCTCCTTCCTTATGCCTATTTTTGTTCTGCATAGTACCTGTGATCCATGTACCACTTGATATGTTCAGATAAACCTCACTAGGTGTCATGGTCCACTCAGTGGACGAGTGATGGTTCGTTTGCTGTGATTTCGAATCGCAAAAATCAAGGCAACCACACCAAGGAGTTATACTTCAATCAAACAGTGCAACTTTATTGTAGTCCATAAAGCGGCGTGCGATAGACAGAAAGAGTGACAGGGAAAGAAGAAAAGGTAAAGTAAAGAGAAAGAAAGAGAATTATAGCTACCACCACAGGTCTAGGGTGTCCCTGTGGTCCCAGGTCCAGGTAGCGTCCCGCCAGCCCTTCTGATTGTCATGATCCTTGGTGGGGAAATTTCCAAAATTCGGCTGCTGGGAAACCATCTTTTATGCCAGGCAACACACCTTGCTCCTCCTCTGTCCCATGGATTTCTTCTAATCTCTGCCTTTCCCAAGTGAGGTTTCTGTTCATGCACAAGCAGGAGTATCTGAGGTGTGGTTTGCCTTAGATGCAGGTGGCTTTTGACCAGGAGGTATGTTTTTGTATTAGAATGCATGATCCATCTTCTTGACAGCAGCTGTGCGGTATAGCTTGGCCATTTCTTCTTGTACCAGGTAATTATACTGAAATACTTGTACCATGTAACAAAGAATGGTACCGTACTCCTTGTACAATGCAATTTTCCCTCCCAGGGTGTTTGTGTCTTGATATCCATAGGCATTGCATTCCATCCTGTAGATCAGTAACTGCATCTCAGATAGGCCACTGCAGAGTCATGTCAAGATGTTAGCCTAAGTTTGGGGGTACGTGATTGTCCAAGTCTCTGATGACGATGTTGAGACAATACTGTTCTTTGGACAAACTCTTACATTAGGATCCTTCCAATATTATTTTTTGGTGATATCTCAGAAAACTTAACACTAGAATGGATAGGCATCTCACTAACTGGAAATAAGCGTAAAATGCAATAGATTTGTTCCGGGAGCAGAAATGCATGTAAACCACTCCCCTTCTCAGTCGTGTAAGACACTTGTGCTGAGTCGATAAGGAAAAGTAAACAGAGAAAGAGTTCCATGTCTGCTCTGAGCTTTTAATTTCATTAAGAATTTCTTCATTTGATCCCATGTTAATCCTTACAAGAGAACCTCACTATACCAAAGAGACCATAAAATGGCATTTTCAGAGATACTATGATTTCTCAAGTGAGCTTTTCAAGTTGTTTATGAAAGAGGAGTCAGTAATGTATTTCAGTAGGTGTATTAGTTATAGTTAATTAATAAATTGCAATAGTTCCTTTGAAACTCTTCAGTGCTAATGTATAAAACAAGTATTTCACTCATGCAAGTACCTTTGGAATATTATGCGTTATTCTCACAGAGGACTGTTACCTTTTATTGAAAATATAACAGGAAGAAGTTAGGAGCATTTTCAGCTGAAAGAACTGACATGGCAATTACTTTCTTGATGGAAAATAGTAATCTATTGGCTAATGAAACTGCAGAAGGAAAAGACCCTGCATCTTTATCTCCTAGTTAAAGGAGTAAGAGGCGGATAGTAGAGGCATCTTTGTTCTTATCACTGAAGAAATGTGATAACATTTGAAGGAAAACACATTTCTACAGCAAGCATGGAGCTCTACTCTTTTGTTTTCAAAACATTCCTGAAAGCGTTCTTCTGTTCTGCTCCTAAATGGATGAAGAGCTACAAAAAGCAGGACTACTTTTTGTACTTGCAAAGAGCAACAGGTTAATGTGAACACAGACAACAAACTCTTTCCTGGCTATTGCCTTATTGTACTGGTAAGAGGAAGATTTTTTCTTCCAAAACAGATGTGATGGCCTGGATCTGTATGTGCCAGCCCCTGTCTGCACTTCCACTTTTTGTTAATAAGGCAGAACGACCAGGCAAACCACCAGTCTGTTCCAGTGGTATAGAAGAGTCAAAGGTTTTATTCTGACCAGTTGAAAGTATGTATTGATTCTTTGTGGATTAATTATTTTTATCTCATCCTTGACAAGAAAAAAGCTTGTATCAAGTATTAAGGGCTCTTGAAGTGGCCCTAGCCTGAATACAGTGCTTCTGAGTTATGTAGTTTGTACCATCTTTTGTTCATGTCAACTCTGATAACTTTCCATGGAGTTGTACCAAACTCTACATTCAGACATCATGTGGTGGAAGCTGACTCCAACAAAGCAAGAAATGAGAAGCTGCTTTCCACTGTGCACCTCTGCAGACCACAAAGTCATGGAGCAAGATTGGCATCTAGAGTCATTGCTGCTTTACACATGGGAAGACTGAAGAAAGGAGGTGCAGCAGGCTATGTCTGAAAACCTCACAAATTACAAACCGTAAGTCTCAGAAGAGAACCCAGAAGGCAGTGCAGGAAGTCCTACAGGGCAGAGATCCTGAAAATACCGGTTCATCTATCCTTGCCTAATCTAATTTTCAAACAAGAGTGAGACAAAAAGCTTTGGGAAAGTACAAGTCATCTAATGTCAATAACTCTCAGAGCGGAAGACAAAAATGTGATTGTACAGCCCATCCATCACTGACTGTTGTTATTCCTTCCTGTTTGGCCTGTCTTGTTGCTAAAAGTCCCAAGGCCATTGTTTGGTTTTCACGCAGTCCTAAGAAGGAGAATTTAGATTCCTGCTAGGTTTAAACAAAGTTGCGAGAGTTACTTGTGTACAAGATAATGAGCTACAGTAGTAAGTTTGGGGCTGTTTCTTATTTTAGAGTCAGAAAAACTAATGGGTGATTCAGTTGAATTTGCAAGGCATTGTGGAGTGCAAGTGTGTTGCAGTAGCACTGAAAAAAAATCCATATAATTTCTAGGGAATAGCGGATGAGGTATGTCTGTAGCATACATGCTGCTTGCTTTCCATTTTATTTGATACTGAACTAGCTTCTTTGTAAAATGCTGTTTAGTGATCTTTCATCTATCACTTTGTCTTAGCTGTAGAGGATGTTGGTGATAGGCTGGAAACACCCTTAAAGATAAGGGTGAAAGGAAGTGCATAAAAATGTGATTGCTGTCCAAACATAAGATGTTTAGGAGCCTGCTGTTTCTTGTCTATATTTTATGCTACACACATTTCCTCACATTCTTCTGCTCCTGTAGACTGTAGTTTTGAGTTTTAACTCTGTCTCCAACTAAGATATGTATATAAATCTTGATCTCTGCATGATGCTTAGCTGACTGTTCGCTAGATCAGAATAGATGGAGATGCGTCCTGCTGTGTAAGACACACCAGCCAAGTAGTCTACATGAGGTATTGACATGGCAAATAGGTATTTAAATAAATTTATCAAAGTTCAGAATGTGCTTTCCCTAAAGCTTGGTGCAGCTTTGGATTCCATTTCCTGGGCTGTGATTCAGGCTTTATAGGAAACCTAACTTTAAGTGGTAGACAGAGGCAATTGAAGGTCACAATGGGCTTCTGTTTATTGTACCAGAAAGACAGATACCTGGCACACATGGATGCATCTCTGAGCAGAAACTTTTATTTCTCCTTCTCTATTGGGAACTAGATTTCACCCTAGTTCATTCAGGTGTAATCATCAGATGTAATGACTTTGTTGGAGAAAGGTAAATGAGTTGGAAATACAGTGCCATATTTTGAGGGCAGCGAGAATAGAGGTTCAATTTATATTTTGTCTAAAAGAATCCTACCTATTGGTGTGTATAGACAATAAAATGTGTGCCACAGCAGCCAGAGAGAATTATTTGAAAGCACCTCTGTAATATCAAAATAAGTGTCAGCCTAGCCTTTCCTGACAAAATAATGATTAAGTATCTTGACTTCTGGACAGAGTAAGGAGTCCCATAATGATTACTGTAAAGCTTTTTTCTTAATGACAAGTTCTTCTTTTTTTTGTGAGCCTTGAAATGGCGAAAGGACTTCTTTTATACTAGATGAAAGCTTTGCATTATGGCCTTCATGAAAAAGGTCTCTCTCTAGTGATATCAATAAAATATTCTTATTGCTTTTGTTCTCAAGTGATGCTGTAAAAATGATTGACACCTTCCTGCTCCAGGACAGTACTCGCTGATTAGCTTCAGATGTTTGAATGATGTGGATAAAAAACATTCTGTGATTTAGAAAGTCCGAGACATCAGTTGTACTCTATGATCTAAATATGTCTTAGCCACAAATAGTACTACCAAAAAACACCTGCAAAAAATTTCCTCAGAGCATGCCTGTTTCAGGTTAACCTCTTATTGACTCCTCTGACATCCATGATTGAGAGGGGAAACTTATGCAGCATTATGAAATGATGTACAAAAGAAAATCTCTGATTTCCCTTAATTACCTTACCTGAAGCAATGATGTCTACAAATTTCTGTCATGCTTGGCTTAATTAATAGTGCCCAAGATGTTCCTATTAATCTCTTTCTCTGTAAGTCATCCTTAAAAATCATAGTCCTATTCCATATAGCTTTTGTGACAAATAACTTTGCATGTCAGTATTTAGTAGAATTTTTTTCCTTTTTTTTTTTAAACAGTTAAATTGAGCACTGATCCTACAGGTTGCTTCTGTGAGTTTATGTTTTCTGTGTGACCTACAGGAGGTTGCTCAGGGCTGTGGCCCATGAACTTTTAAATATCTCAGAGTACAGGTGGAAACTTTACAGCTTCTTTCAGCAACTCCTTTTTTTTTTTTTTTTTCTTGTATTTAAATGTGTTTTCCTGTATTTCAGTTTGTACATATGATCTCCAATCACTGGCCTCTGATGAGAAGAGACTGGCTCCCTCTTATTTGTTCACTTTCATCGAGGTATTTATGGACACTACTGAGGCCCCCCTTGAACCATCTCCAGGTTAAACAGTCACAGTTCTATCAGCCTTTTCTCATATAGGAAATCTTGAGTCTCCTAATTGTCTTCATGGCACTTTGCCTGCTCACTCCAGGAGCTCCATATGTCTCTTGTATCTAAGAGCCCAGAACTGGGTATGTCACTCTCAATTTGGTCTCACCAGGGCTGAGTAGAAAGGAAAGATCCCTCAATCTGCTGGCAACACTCATCGTAATGCAGCCCAGGAGGCTATTTACCTTCTTTGCTGCAAGGTTACATTGCTGATTCTGTCTGCTTGTTGTCCAGCAGCACCCCAAGGCCTTTACTGCAAAATTGCTTTCCTGAAAACTGACCCGCCTTCCAGCTGTTTCACTGGAGAATGTCTCCCATATGATCCCGAACAACTGAATTGCTGTTTTTTGGGTGGCTGATGACAACTTAAACCAGCAATCTTCACATAAAAGTGCATCTGAGTGTGCTTATAGTATTTGGTGTAACACCTGATTGTCTAACTGTTTAGCCCATATGGGTCAAGGAAATGACTGTTAGTTTGGAATGTCTTCCATGCCACTTGTCTTCTAAACAAACCACCTCTGAGATGCTTCCCCTCAAGAAGTTTTTCATTGTCTGGGGACAGGACTGTTTATTATAGCCAGAAAGGTGACAGGTTGCATGTTGTCCTGCAGCTTTAGCCATTTGTGTGTTCCTCCTGTTGCCTTGTCTAGAGAAGCTGGAAAAAATGTTGGTTCAAGCTCCTTACTGATTAGTGATTACTTTGGCATTCCATCTTCTCTTTATGTCAAGATAGATCATAGAATCATAGAGTTGTCAGGGTTGGAAGGGACCTTAAAAATCATCTAGTTCCAGCCCCCCTGCCATCGGCAGGGACACCTCCCACTAGATCAGGTTGCTCAGAGCCCCACCCAACCTGGCCTTAAAAACTTCCAGGAACAGGGCTTCCACCACCTCTCTGGGCAACCTGTTCCAGTGTCTCTACACCCTCATGGTGAAGAACTTCTTCCTAACGTCTAACCTAAATCTACCCTCCTCTAGTTTTAATTCATTCCCCCTAGTCCTGTCACTACCCGTCATCCTAAAAAGTCCCTCACCAGCTTTCTTGTAGGCCCCTTTCCAATACTGGAAGGCCACAGTAAGGTCTTCTCGCAGCCTTCTCTTCTCCAGACTGAATAACCCAAACGCTCTCAGCCTGTCTTCACAGGAGAAGTGCTCCAGCCCTCTGATCATCCTCGTGGCCCTCCTCTGGACACGTTCCAGCACATCCAGATCTGTCTTGTAACAGGGCCCCCAGAACTGGGCGCAGTACTCCAGGTGGGGTCTCACGAGTGTGGAGTAGAGGGAGAGAATCACCTCCCTCGGCCTGCTGGCCACGCTTCTCTTGATGCAGCCCAGGGTAGGGTTGGCTTTCTGGGCTGCAAGCATGCACTGATGGCTCATGTTGAGTTTGTCATCCACCAGCACCCCCAAGTCCTTCTTCTCAGAGCTGCTCTCAATCCAGTCACTGCCCAGCCAGTATCGGTGCTTGGGATTGCCCCGACCCAAATGCAGGACCTTGCACTTAGTCTTGTTGAACTTCATGAGGTTGGCACGGGCCCATCTCTCTAGCCTGTCAAGGTCCCTCTGGATGGCATCCCTTCCCTCCAGCATGTTAGCTGCACCACACAGTTTGGTGTCGTGAGCAAACTTGCTGAGGGCACATTTAATGCCACTGCCCATGTCGCTGACAAAGATGTTAAACAAGACCAGTCCCAGTACTGATCCTTGAGGGACTCCACTTGTCACTGGCCTCCACTTGGACATGGACCCATTGACAGCCACTCTTTGGGTGTGGCCATCAAGCCAGTTCTTTATCCCTGGAGTGGTGCATCCCTCAAACCCATGTTTTACCAGCTTGGAGACCAGGATGTCGTGCGGGATAGTGTCGAAGGCTTTGCTTAGGTCCAGGTAAATGACGTCATTTGCTTTTCCCTTGTCTATTGGTGCTGTGACCTTTTCATGGAAGGCCACCAGGTTTGTCAGGCACATATATTACAGTTGGGATCTGAAAGAAGACAAAAAGACCCGGGCTTATCATATGAACAGATTCAGTAAGTGTATCCTTCCCCTCTGTTTCCTTGGAAGCTTCAAAAGTAGGCTTGAGGACAGAACTTTTGTTCTTTCCTTCTACTCGTGGCTGTAACCGCAGCATCTCAGTTGCATGCAAATGAGTTCTCTGGAGTCTCTACTACTGAACTGCTAAAACTAGAAGCTGTTATCCAGGGAATATTAACAACAAAGCCTAAAGTTTAGGATGAAGAACAAATGAGACAGAAAAATACCTTTTCTACTCCAAAAGTAAGACTGGAGTTAAAACGTGTGAAATTTTACTTCTCTTAATACATTTCCTTTTAATTAGTTAGCAGTGCAGTATTCCACATATTTAGAACAAGACTTTGAAATTAGGGTTGAATTAAGAGAATGTGTGAGGATCCTGAAACTATGTTCTTGTTCCTATAGGTGTCCTGTGTTCTCAATAGCTGCTAAATCAAATGCCTAAAGATTTAAAATCTTGGGTTTGTCTGAGAGATGAAGTCTACGCAATTTTATTCCTTACGTGATGAGCTGAGCTGACATTGTAAGTTAATGGTAGCCCAGAAGTAGTGCTTAGAGGGAAAAGAATAATATCTTTCTGCTGCTGAATTCTGCTTCATAAGTATTACACTGTCTGGATAGCTCTGAAGTGGAGAGAAGCTAAGAAGAGATAAACTTGATAGGTTATTGAACCCAAATCAATTTGATCATCAGTGGAAATATTTGTAGAGGAGAATCTGGAAATTGAAAGTGTTACTAGCTTTGGTCATCAATGATTTATGCACAGTAAGGCTGCTTAGGAAGATCCCTGAAATAGCGATGCATGACCCAGCAATTCTGCATTGCCTTTCCACTTGGTATGGAATTCTAGCTTGATTGAGATTTCAGTTAGCCTTCCTTGCGTTCGAGGAAAGAAATCAACAGATGGTTTGCTTAAATTTGCCCTCAAAATACAAGAGTTCCTGTATTACTCTGACCCTGCAGGTGCAAAATGACAGTAGAAGATATGCTGATAGTAGCTAGGGACCAGCTGGGGTTTGTTTGGAATCCCTGAGTCTTGCTTTTTATTCACAGGTTTCCCAACAGGCTTACAGTGTCAAGAGGCTTGTAGTTAGCTAGCTGAGTGGAGACAGTCGTGTTTACTGTTATTATTTTCAATCTGGCAAAAAAACCACATCTACAACAACCAGATCTTGTCAGGCATAAAATGATCTGTTTCCCCATGCTTCTCTATGGGAGATGTGAAGGAGCTATTTGGGGATGTCACAGTTTGGGGGATTAGAGGCTACTTTCAATTTAGGACTTGGAAAAGTAATGTGGAGAGGAAAAGTGGTAGGATCTGCTCACCTCTCAACAAATTCCTTGGTGGTTGTTAGAGGCAGTAGTTAATCTGATAACTGTCATCTCTGGGATAATTAGGATAAATCATCCTGACAGGGTTCAGATGTTTCTCCTTGTAAAAATCAAGTTTCCACCATTGCCATCCTAAGCACTGACATGGAAAGCAAGGGCAAACACAGTCCTCCAGCACTGTTGACACACTGAAGAGGTAATTTACAAGGGAGTGGTGAGGAACTGAAAAAGCCTCTAATAATGCAAACAATTACTTGGAAGGACTTTTGACAGTGTCTGCTTCCAGCTTAAGCCTTTGAAAAGGCCGGGTCGCTTTGCCTTATGCAAGACAAGAGATGTTAAATACGTATACATGTATGTGCATGTGCGTGTGTGTCACAATATGTCTGTCTCAGATTAACTCAGTTACATCTCAGCCAGAAAGGAGCCAAGGAGCCTAGGTCCTGACCTAGGAAATAAGGACAGTAACCACCCACCCACAATATTCTTCCAGGATATTATATGCTGTTTCTTTCTGATCCATGGTAGGAGTCTAGAAATTGTCAACAGCTCCAAATGTTTGCTAATGCTATGTGCTCCTGCTTGTCATGATGTGCGTTTTCTGGCAACAATTCAATTGAGGCTATGATTACACATCCCTGCAATTGAGATTTCAGATTTCTTTCCTAGCCTTGGTGTCATTTCTTTCTGAATGTATCGCCTACCTGTTACATTAAAGACTCTCTGAAATCAATCTTCAGTCACTTGGCTGAGCTGATAGAGTCAAAACATTGTGTGGATGACACTAATCGCCCCCTGCAGGACTGCAAACCAATGGTGTTGCCATAATTCAAGTCTACAGATGTAGTTTTTCCTCTTGCTGCTGTGCTTCTCCCACCATTGCCAGGTGACCCACCCCATTAGGCTGGGTGTTTTGCCAGCTTCCTGCCTCTGTGGGGAGTATGTCTTTCCAGATGCAAAAGGAGTGGGAGGAGGTCCTCAGTGTGAAGAAGGAGAGAGCTAGCATCATGGTGGTTTTACACATTCTTACAGGACTGACTTTCTCTTACGCTTTCTCTAGGGGCTACCAAAGACATGGGGAAAATGCTAGGTGGGGATGAAGAGAAGGACCCAGATGCTGCCAAGAAAGAAGAGGAACGACAGGAAGCCCTCAGGCAAGAAGAGGAAGAGAGGAAGGCCAAATATGCCAAGATGGAGGCTGAAAGAGAAGTTATGAGACAAGGGATTCGAGACAAGGTAAGGATCTGGCTTTCAGCACATGCTGGGTAGCTCATAATGCTCAGTGGAGAACTACTATTTTCAGCTGATTTATGACCACATCTCTGAACACCTGGGTAGAGCCAGGTAATTACTTTGCCACACTGAACTTTCTAATTTTCTGCACTGTCCCTAAACGCACGTCCCATACAGAAAAGCCATGAAAATTTGAAATAGAGAATGAAGATGAAGGAGAAAAATATCTTCTTTTTCTCATCATCTGTTGAACACTCACGTTGTTTTAAATGGAGGTGCTTTTCAAGCCTGCGTTTGTGATTTGGAGAAGTGTCATAATTAAGTGTGATTCTGAGAGATAAAAGTATCTTCATTATTGTTTCCAAGGCTTTCTTTGTGTTGAGAGGTGAAATGAGACAAATCTACTCTAATTTTCATATGTAGGCTTTCACTATTCACAGGAGTTTCATCTGAAAGAAAGAGAGGTTCATTTATTATTTAGTATAACCATTGGGAAGCACTCTCTTCTACTTAAATTTATTCTTGCAATGATACAATTTGGTGTGAGAAGGAAAGGAATAATTGTGAGCATTCAGAATGCAATTGAAAAGAAATGTGCAAACAGACCCTTACTAAAGAAATTAGTTCAATTTAAGGTAGCTGAACCCATTATTGCCATACATTAGCTTTTACAGATTGATGTGGGGGGAGGGGAGAAGAAGGCCATTTTACTGCTTCATCCTCAAGATTGAGTCAAAATTGTCTCTTTAGAATAACTTAGTTTTATAAGTAGATTCCTGGAGCTCAGATAACTTTGCAAGAAATGTAATGGTTGGAGGAGGAGTTTCTGATAATGAAGACCTATGTGTTGAATTCCGTCACATGCTAAATATCAATAGAAAATGCCTGTAGATAGGATGAGGAAGTCCTAATCACTTTAATAGATGTTTCCTGTGCCTACCTATGCACAGGTTACAATGCCCTAAGGACACGTCTGGGAGAAAACTTCCAAGTCTCTTCTACAGAATTGAGAGCTGCTGTCCATAAACAAAACTTCATCTGTACTGGGTCAAACTTCTGACTTTATCCTTATGATTCAGGAGGAAAAAGTGGATAAGGATGAATTTTTCTGGTGGCATAGTGCATCTTGTAAAGAGGTATCAAAAATTGTGCTGCAAATAAAGAAATTTGGGATTACGCTTCTAAGAAAAGAAAGTACTTACAGGGAATTGTCTACGTGTAACACTAGTAGAAAAAGATATTCATATGATCATTTAAAAGAGGGTATTAGTTACCAGACAGACAGATTCCTACCTGGTCAAAACTTGCTGGTTTCTTAATGTATTTAATTAATATATTTGTCTAAATAGAGTAATATATTAATATAAGCATACCAATGTGTGCCATACATGTGTGTTTATAGGTGGAGCTGTTTATAAGC
>VWZK01004965.1:0-43431 GCA_013396935.1 Baryphthengus martii
CCCTTACAGAAAAACATCTCTTACCAAGGAAGGCTTTCCTGAATCTTTCTCTCTGCCTTAACCTAGTAACTGAAGCAAACTCACTTTGTTTAAAAGTCTGAGATTCAAAAACAAAATAGGGTCACAAAACTATGGCCGAGGAGAACGAGAGACACTAAACAGCCTCCTAAGGTGTCTCATCTATATCTGTTCTCTTTGACTCTGCCATTGCGTCAACTCATTAATACTCTTAAAATCTGTGGAGATATGTAGTTGTTCCAGACTCTACCTCTTAAAGTTAAAAATAGAGATCGTTTGGTTGGTTGAATTAGAGAAATAACATCTCAGAAATTTAGGAACAGGGTTTTATTCCCTTCTGCATATATCTCCTTCTTTCCCCAAAACCAATCAAACAAAGACAAAAACACTCTGGTGGAATGAGATTCTCTTCCAACCGTTGTGGTTGCATCATCACTTTCCTTGAAAGGTAACATGTCTGATATTCTGCCTGATCTTTCAGACATGAAAATTAATACTGTCTTTAAAATTAAGTCGGGCTTCCTTTCTGGAGGGTTAAATAGATCATTTGTCACTGAAGCCTTGTTAGTTTTGGCTACTGACAAGTCAAAGACTAATGTTTTAGCAAAGCTATATAAAGATCGTAGTAAAAGAATGAGTGCTTGCTTTGAGCAGCGGGATTGGTATCTGATAAGATTGCAGATCTCTTTAGGATCTTTGCCAAATTTTGAATAGTCACCAATAGGCCCTCACTAAGGTTATATTTTTGGAAAAGACAAAGCAATAGTATCAGTTAAATAAAAACAGGTAAATAATGAGGAACTAAAGAAAGTATTGCCTCTGTCCTTGTAATAGAGACTCTCTTAAAAGCTTAGTCTCTTAACTGTATCTGTATTTTTAGCAGAGTGGGCAGATTTTTAGCTTCGCTGGTAAAATTAATTCCAAGAGCTCCAAAAAAAAGTTGATAACTATTAACTCCTTGATAATATTAACTTGTTGTAAATGCAATACAAGTAGTTCAATAGATTCTTCAAGACTGTCATGACTAATAGTGAATAGCATAGCTGGAACAGAAAAATCAAGTCAGCTTGAATATATGTACCTGTATACATATATAGTATGTATGTAAGCTTATATATATACATTTACATATAGAGAGAGAGGAGTTGTAGGGAGAGATTATATATGATACTTACCCTGCCTGTGCTAAGACAAATGGTAAAGTATGAAGGCCAGCCTGTGGATTCGTTAATTCAGCTGGTGATTGCATTGATGCTAAGAGATGAACTGATGCTCTTAACAGTTTTGGAGTGTCTATGTAAAATGTAAGAATGGTTTATACAAATTACTTATGTGACCTCCCAAATAAATTGATTGAATTAAAACTCTTGGCAGTCCTTGCTCTAAAGTCCGAAAATGAGATATTTAAATAATAATGTTCATAGAAAACATATTTAATCCTGAATATACAAAATAAGATTTCTAATACGTGCTAATCAGCATTTCTGTCTGCGTCTGCACAGTAATCATTTGTAGGAGTGACTGTAATGAAAAAGCAGTAAAACTCAGGAAATAGTAAGCTATGGTTACTCATACATGCATGTACAAAAAAAGTATATCCTATCAGATAGATTCTAGCATTAAATTATATATATGTAAGTATTCTGGTTCATAATGTGTCTCGAGGTTGTTTCTCTGGATTCGTTTACGTAATGGAGAGCTTCCAGTGTTCACAGATCTAAGAATTGCACCAGTCTGGGTTTAGTCAGGGATTTCATAAAATCCAGTCAAAATTTGCCTGCATTAGGACTAAATAGAAACTTTCTAAAAATTGAACTTTTTTCCAGATACTAGCTGTGATACAGCTTTAATGCTAAAGCTACAAGTGACAACAAAAAAATTAAAATAATTTATCGAATCTTATGTACAGAATGCAAATGAAGACACAAAGTAATGTCCCAAAAAGCTCACAACCCAAACAGAATCCGGATCAGGTGCCTGAAAACCTGATATTGCAGCTATATTTAGGAAGTTGATATATTTAAAAAAAAACAAACCAACCAAACCACAACACAAAAAACCCCCAACAAATCAGCCAAAATAATGTGGTGAAATGAAAGTTGTTTGCGAATATGAATAAGAATGCTGAACAGCCCAAAGGCATTAGCCTTGGAGACAGAGAGAAGGGAAGACAGCTATGTCAAGGCTGGGGGGAGGTAAAACATAGAGAATTTGTGACAAAAATCAGAAATTTTATATGAAGAACCTTTGTGAGTATTGACCCTTGAGGCTGATCCTGGACTGATTAATAGGTGAAGTCTTTCTGTTTGTTCCTAGGCACTTTACATTCAGGGCATTAAAGCTCTTTAGCATATTCACTAGTTAGATGGATTCACAGCTCCCCTCTGAATGTTCAGGTTCTCGCAAAAGCATTATTCATGATGTGTGTTTTATTGTGTTTAAAAATAGACGTATAACAAAGATCAGAGCTTGAAATAATGTTTGGTGCATAATTTAACCCTAATATGTTTTACACAGTACTGAATTACATGATGATGTTTGAGATATTCTGAAGACAGCTTTGACTTTCCATAATAATTAATATAGTTCCTCTCAGTTCTTTAATGTCTGTTAAATGTCAGCTTACTGGGTCACATCCAGAAGATGCACTGCAGTGCTGTCAGGAGAGCTGCCATTGTCTGGAAAGGATAAGAAAATGAAACCTCTGTCTTCAAATGCCAAAAAAAAAAAATAAAAAATCTCCATATACCTTTAAAAATGATACTGTGTACTAGTGTCTTGTCCAATATATCGTCGTTAAGGTGACTAAATTGTTTTCTGAAACCAAATTGTTGTCTTAAAATAGTTTTTAAAAGTTCTTTCCAATTCAGTGGATTTCTAGCCTATAGTTTATCAGAGGAAGGATTTATTAATTCCTATTGAACGATGGGCTTATTCCCAATTATGGGTCACTATAAAGTATATCTCCAGTTAAGGATATGGTTAAGGGCCTGGCTGAAACAGACAGATAAATTAACAGCCCTGCTTGTGCAGATATGTTTATGCGTGGTCAATCTAGGTGAATGAGCTGCTTCATTAAAAGAAAAGTGATTCCTTAAAAGAATGTAGTTTGGTATATACACAATAATGAGAGAACTGAACTTTGAGTACAACCAAGATATCAATGGAACAAAACATAAACTATGGGGAGAAAATAAAAAATACAGTTAATTATTTGTAAACATAAGTTTCAATATTTATCCATAAGCAAGCAAAATCTTAAATATGTTTCCTTGGTTTTCTTCCCTACATATCCTTACATTAAAAAAAAAAAAAAAAAGAGGGCATTTTGTAAAAAGAAACAGCTAATTAAGGAAGCAGAGATTCCGTAGGAAAAGATGGAGGTGAGTTACAGTGCATCATCATCTGCTCACAGGCCAGCCATGTATAAGCAGGATATATTCCCTAACGGCATTTATAAGACCTTTACTGAAGTACTGTGTCAATTTGGGGTATAGACTGCAAGAAAGATGAAGTCTGGTTGAAAAGGAGAGTAAAAATAATGATCAAAGACCTAGAAAAAACATGACTGATGAGAAAAGATTGAGTGAACTGATGTTATGCCTGAAGAAGTGAAAATTGCTGCCATTTTTCCTCTAGGTCCTGAACTATGTAAAATACTGCTGCAAAGTGGGATAGAATAAACAGGTTTCATTTTTGTGCTGGACAGGAGACATAGTTCTGGAATAACATTGCAGCAGGGAAGGTTCAGATTGGAATTAGGGATAATGTATTAGATGTAGAGAGTTTAGCACAGGAGAATATTGCCCGAGGATACTGCAAATTCTTTATCAGTGGAGCTTTTGATAATAGCCAAACATTTGTCAGGAATGATAGAATTGATTTTTCCTTGTGCAGGAAAGTGAGCTAAATAGCTTCTCAAAATTCTTTCAATTATTTTTTCTATCATTTCAGTAGCTAAATAACAATATTTAATATGCTTATATAAAATATATTAGAAAATTATAAAGACTTCTTTGATTAACTGCCCATATCCCTATTGTTAAACCCCCCTGAAATTGTTAAAATTTTGGTCCTGTTCCAAATATGAAAAATCAATCAGAGTTAGTGGTACCCTTTCTTTCTCCTGGCAGTCTTTCTTCTTTAAACTACTGCAAAAGAACAAAAATTCTTGGCAAATGAAAAATACAGGGATCAAAAATAGTCCAACTTATAAACAAGTAACTTAATAAAATAAAACTAGGGACTAATATCTCTGTTTCACTTTGTCTTTATGTTATGCATAAGCAATAATAAGCAAATAGAAAAAAGCTAACATCGTATGTCCTTGTTTCTCAGACATTATTTTCAAAAGCGCTGGTCTACCTGTCAATCACGTCAACAGGAATTTCTATTAACCTGAAGATAAGTAGTGTTGAGTCTCCCTGTATTGTATTCTTGACAATGCGTAGATGTACTTAGAATGAAAAGTGTGAGTTTGTGCTCGTATGAGCGATGCTGCCTCTTAGATCAGACCTTGCTGTAATATCCTCACTACAGCTGCCTCCTTACCTGACTGGAGATTGATGGGCCACTCAATAATTCCACAGTTCAAAATAGTGCAAACATATGTATGAATCCGAGTGTATGAATTTAATATAAAGGTTAGTTGTTCCCTGCCAATTGCCTTAATCCAATTTAATGATTTTATTACATGTCAGTTTGCATGCTGTCTAAAACTTGTGAACACGCATGCATGGGCATATATTTTTCACTTAAGTATTTCTGTGTATAGATGAGTTTAAATTAGGAAAACTGATGGGGTGTCAGTGAAAAAGGCTTTGATTTTGCAAGGTTAAATACAAAGTGTTCTTGTTGTTCCTAAAAAGCAATATAATGTGGATTGTCATTTGGAAGACTACTAATACGATCCAGTTGTATTAAAATGCCAAAATTCTTGGCACAAAGAGAAGTTATTTCAGTTTCTGTGCTGAACTATATTTACAGTTAAAAAATCACTTTCTAATATGTAACTCAAATGTCTTCTGTTGCAAATTAAGCTGATTACTTCTTACCTTACGCTGCGTAGATCTCGAAGACGATTGAACATAGTTTTCCTCCGAAAAGATTTGAATACCTGGTGTCTTTTTTTCAGAGCTGCTTTTTTCTAGAATAGAGCTTCTTGTCCTGTAAATATCATCTGATGCTATTCTCCCGGCTGTTTAGACTAGCCTAAATTGGAAGGATTCAATTAGCTTTAATTCAGCCATTTGATATGCCAGTGGCAGTACCTTATTACAAGGAATTCTTTTTTCTTTTTCTGCCATTAAGCAAATCTATATTTTCAAATTACATTACTTACCTACTTGAGGAAATTGCTCTGAAGTAGGATGTGAATTTAGAGTGCAACAATTTCTGAGCCCTGATGGGGAAACTTATATTACACAGTCAGAGATAAAGGACCTTGCTGGAGGTGATTTCAGTTATTTTAGTGGAATTTGCTGCCGAAATTATGGCTGCTTCTCGAAGTATCTGTTCAAAATCACTTTCAGCAAGCTGCTGTCCTCTCTGGTGGGACATATGTGTTCTTTTGTGGCTTGGAGACTGTTTCTTCTTAGCTCTGAAATAGAAGTCTATGTATTTTCTATCTGTGTGAGGAAATGTTGTGTCCGTAGCCCTGGCTTCATCCTCCCAAGAATTCTCCAGATTTCTGGGGTGAGCTGATACTCCCTTGCCTACATAATTCTGGAGAAACTTTACACATCTTTGAAAAATCTGAAGCCATCCAGCTGAATACACAAATTTAGCAGAAACTTCCAGTAAAATGAAGGCTGTAAGATCACTAGAGAAGCAGAAACCTTCTAGATTAACGAGGCTACCTGTGACCTGAACCCTTCATTTACCATATCAGAAGTAAAATGGAAAAAAAATACTGATTTTCTTCTATTAATTTTAAACTTCTTTCACAGAGCTGTAGTTTGTGTTTGTTTTTTTTTTAAAAAAAAAGCTCTAATCATCCATGTTTATATTTCATTAGCTATCAAGCACTGTCTAACAAAGGTAGACACTGCCAGTGAAACAAGACAACAACAGTTAAAGATCGTTGTATTGATAGATGAGAATTAAAGACTGGTATGAGATTTAACTAAAACCTTTATTGAGTAATGTACCTAAGACAAAAAAAAAAATCTTTCTCCCAATCCATCCAGACATGCTCCAGTTTAATCAGCATCATCAATGCCAAGCTCCCATCTGTACACATGTGGTACATTCCCACCACAGAGGCAAAGGGAAAAAGCTTCGTAACCAAGAAGGTTCTGTATTCTCCCTGATGCTGGTGTAACTGTCAATTTTTAGATTCCTGTTGTTAAATCAGACTTAGAAATTAACTGAGGTGAGCTACCAACTTCTCAAGACAGATATAGAAATAACCTGTTATCTATGAAAACCTACGCTGAATGGGAAGATTACAAGTTAGCCCATTATGCGCAATTAGCTTGGCTTCCTACAGGTCTCCTGTGGTGAGGAGTGTAATTAAGTCACCTACACATATTGTGATTTCAGACATTAATGCCACAGCATTTCTAGGACAGCTTTCATTCTGTGGGAAAACACAGCTCTTGAACCACGTTTGGATAGGGAAATGTCCTGCTGTTTACATTAGATGGAAACAGTGATGCTAATGGCAGCTTCTCATCAATGACCCTAGGTTTGTGTTACACCCAAAAAAATCACGTCTGAAATAGCAGTGACGGAATCAGTCCAGCAATATGATCCACCAATTTGTGAAAATATGTGAAAGCTTTGATGTTGTGCATTAAATTCAGGTATAGACAGTTAGTGCTCCATTAACCACCAATACCGTGTTTAAAATCTCGTCTCTAAAACTGGGATCTTTGTCTGTGTATACTCCTACTCCTTGGCAAAGGTGGAGTCAAGACTATGTATCTTGATACGGGTTTGTGGCAAGTGCCAACTGTGCTCCTGCCTGATTTTGTCATGTCAGCTGCCATTCTGCCAGAAGAACTGTTGAGGAAATGGGGCGGATTTTGATTGCAAAATACTGAAGTAGTAATTCAATTATGTTACCAGCAGAGGTATCTGTGTAAGATAGGGTTGAGGTAAGTTTATTCACAACATAAAGAAATTAAGAGGACTGATAGGTATTTAAAAGAAGGCAGAGCCTTTTATATACATTTATGTTTGTTTGCTGATATGAATTCAGTAAAAGGCACTGAGCTTGTGCATAAACCTGCATTACACAACATAGGCTCTTCCCATTACCATTACCTTGCTTCTTCACTCAGTCTTGTTGTGAATTGAGTTCTGGAAGTTTGATGAGGTTTTCACTGTCTCAAATAATCCAAAAGGCTTGTGTAGAAACTGTCAATATATTTTACTATTGGCATTTTTACTATCTTTCTGGTGATCTTGATGGTTTCTGTTGGGCCTGCTTAAAAGTATGTGCTTATATATGGTGATCTTCATAGGTCATTCCAGCGATGACAGACTTGATTGTGACATATTTTTCCTGTCCCAGATTTCCTAGGAAGTACCATTTGATTGTTAGCTTTTTTTATTATGACTCCACGTACACAGTTGTCATTAGCTGTTTTGTATGGGAATTCAGTATTTTAGATCTTGTAATACACGGTTTCCTTGATTTTTGTATTTTAATTTGACACATCACTTCACACTTAACTATAAATAATAAACTACTTAGCTCATACATGTCGGTAAGAAAGTCTGTTAGAAGTGAGAGATTGCTTGCTTACTACCAACAAGTATTTTGGAGAAGATCAAATCCCCTGACAGTTGAGTGTTGCCATAAAGATTTATTTTATTCAGGCTTTAACTAAAATAGCTTTCGTTGTATTATGCTATTTAAGGATCTTGAAGTAAAGTTTATAGCAAAATGATTTATAGATAGTAATTGCATTTCCCAGCTTACCTATTTCCATAAATGAAATCACAGATTCAATTTGTACTTGATCTTGAGTACAACAATGTCAATATTTGTATATTCATCACTTTAACTAGAAAGCAGGTTTCTTTTGTTCCTCCCCTAAATACTTATAATCATAGAATCACAGAATGGTATGGGTTAGAAGGGACCTTAAAGATCATCTAGTTCCAACCCCTCTGCCATGGGGAGGGACACCTCCCATTAGAACAGGTTGCTTGAAGCCCTGTTCAACCTGGTCTTGAACACATCCAGTGGTGGAGCATCCACAACTCCCCTGGGCAACCTGTTCCAGTGTCTCACTACCCTCAGAGAGAAGAACCTCTTCATAATTTATAATCTAAATCCCCACTCTTTCAGTTTGAAGCCATTACCTCTTGTCCTATCACTACAGGCCCTTGCAAAAACTCTCTCCCCAGCCTTCTTGTAGGCCCCCTTCACATACTATAAGGCTGCAATAAAGTCTTCCCAGAACCCTTCTCAGGCTGAACAAGCCCAACTCTCTCAGCCTGTACCTAAAGGAGGGATGCTCCAGCCCTCTGATCATCTTCATTGCCCCCATCTGGACCTGTTCCAACAGGCCCATTTCCTTCGTGTGTTGGGGCCTCCAGAGCTGGATGCAGTCCTGCAGGTGAGGTCTCATGACAGCTGAGTAAAGGGGGAGAATCCCCTCTCTCGATCTGCTGGCCATGTTGGTTTTGATGCAGCCCAGGGTACAGTTGGCTTCTAGGCTATACTTGCATGTTGTTAGCTCATGTTGAGCTTTTCATCATCCTGAACCCCAAGCTTTTCTCCTCAGAGCTGCTCTCAATCCGTATTCCACTCAGCCTGTATTTGTTCCTGGAATTACCCCAACCCAAGTCCTTGCACTTGACCTTGTTGAACTTCATGAACTTGGCACAGGCCCACCTCTCAAGTCTGTTGAGGTCCCTGTGGGTGGCATCCCTTGTCTCCAGCATGTCGACCACACCGTACAGCTTGGTGTTGTCCGCAAACTTGCTGAGGGTGCACTCAGCCCCTGACACTATCCATGTCACCAGCAAATGAGCACTACTTGTCCATTTAGAAGTTTTGATTTTCTTTTTCTTCTCACAAGATACACAGAAACATGTTTCTATAGTTGGAATATTTAGATTGGTAATGCAAAGAAGCATTTTAATTTTAAAGCAGTAAGGCAAACAGCAAAGGTATGTGTTCTTATTCTGGATTTTTATACACTACGTAATCGACTATAACAGTAGAATCAGAAAAAAACAGTGAGTCGTGCCTTGGATCTGGAAGTTGAATCTTAATTGACTCATCTTTAGTTGCAGAGGTAACACACAATCAAATCTCTTGTTTCATTAATTTGATTAGACAAGATCTTATTGGACTTAAGGAAGAAGAAACAACATATTTTGACCATCCGCTATAGAATAAAAGTTCACAGTGAATGTCACAGCACTCTGATGCGAGTTGAACAACTCTAGTTCATTTTCTGGTGCTGAAATAAAGAACATAAATATTAAGTGTTCTAGATACAATCATATAGTCCCAATTAAGCCAAGGCAAGAAGTTTGCTGGGTAACTTCTAAAGTTGAACATGGAGCTTAACACTTCAGTGAATCTAAGCAACATTCCTGTCCTATAAATATTAAGTATATGTTACTTAATAGATTTAGTGCAAATAAAATGTTTCTTATGGACACCAGGAGCCAAGGAAGGATTTATGCCAGGAGTGTTATTTCCTAAGCGACTTAAAACCCTCTACGTTATCCTTCAGTGTCCTCCTTACTAACATCACTAGTAAAGGAGAGTTTTCCTGAATATCTTCCCTTCCTATTGCATCAGTACTGTCTTTTTGCTGTGTAAGTTGTTCCTTTGTTAATTCCTCAGGTTGTGGATACTTGAAATCGCAAGCAGTCCAACAGGCCAGTCTGAGAACTGGTGCTTCATATGTTTGGTGTCACAGCTATTTAGACACTTGAAATTTCTCTCAATTACTCAGTTTTATTGGAATCTGCTACCGTAGTCTGCTAACCAAAACAAGGACTTTACTAAAAAAAATAATAAATTGCTGGCTAATATTATTTGCATGGTAATTGCTTTACAGTGCCTATTAAATCAGTGGTTTTGGCACAGCTTTATGATAGCAGAAGTGGGGATATTAATATACTATGACAAAAAGCTTTTCTCATTTTCTGTTTTTTAAATTAATTACTGTTTTCCCGTGGTGGGATTGGGTGGGAAACATATCCATTGTTACCCTCACCTTCCTGAGGCCATTGTGTGGGATGGCAAATTGACGGTATTTGCAGACATTTAGGGAAATGTTTAATGGGACAGGGTCAGCTCTGCTGTAGACTTCTTGCACCTTTGTGGGCCAGCTGATTGGCACAAGAGAAGAAAATCCAGCCTGTTTCCAGCTTGAAAATGATTGAGAATGTGTGCCATTTATCAATCTGAAATGCCTGCTCTGCATCCTCAGCACGATTAATCTGCATGTATGCTGGAAGTCCAACACCTTCAGACCACGCTGGATTTACTGTCTTTGCCTTCATTGCCAGCTGAGCAATCATTTCGACACATCCAGATGAAACACGCTTTACGTCTGTACACTGAGTGACAAAGGTGTCCATATTTCCATCTGGGATTTGCAGGCAACAAATACATGAGCCTCAGTGAACACCTAATTCAAGACATAGAAAGCAACATCTATGTCACGACTTGATCTGAGTTTGATTACTCCCTCCAGAGCATTAATGGTGATTATAGAGTGTATATGTTGTCTGGTAGGAGTCCTCTGATCCTAACTGCGTTTGTCAGGTCCGGTCACAACTCCTAGTTGATTTTAGTCAGCTTTTGGTGAAGGTTGGGATTGTTAAAAATAATCTTATAGGAACAATTTTTGATGTTATGTATCATATTCTGCTTTAAGCATTTCTAAGACACTTCATATCAAGGCTCTTTTGTCTGTAGTCCATTTTTGCAGGCCATTATTTTTAGCCATGATTTTAAAATGTTGCTGTAAAGACACTACCACACATTTTCTATATGTGGGTTTTTTTCCTCCTTAAGTGCTCAGAGGACTCACTGCAATTTGTAGCTAGGGCTTAATTAATTATTAGGCATATGTAACTGTCAATCAATAATTTAGATACTTCTGACTGACGGTTTTGGAATGGAGGGTGGTTTATGAAGAGTGAACAAATATACTATTCCATCTGTAGCCAAACCACCTGGCACAAAATCATTTAGGGCATAATTATGTAGTTGGCAAGAGTTTTAAAAAAAAAAAAAAAGTGATTTCTAGAGTTTTAATCCCAATTGATGCTTTACTTTGTAGTGATGGAAACCTGACTAACGCATCAAGGACCAGTTCTTTTTTTTTCACACCTTTGAATAAAATAACTTGTGTTCACCTTGCAAAAAAAAATGCCTAACATTGACAAATATAGGAACCAAGAGACAGGCGCGAAATTATCCTGAGAGCAAAATCACAGAAAAGGAATTGAAGCCGGTCTGTTGCTATAAGCAGTTGAAAAGGAGTCATGTAGGAGTTGCATCATTGTCCTTTTAATCTCTGTAGGAAGAGACTTTGGACAATTTGGGAAATGATTTTTTCCTTCGTGATGGTAGTGCAAATGTTTTTCTCAACTCTTGAGTTTTACAAGACTGCTACATCTGCAAATCTATTTTCCTATTCTTTCAGTGATAAAATTTCTTCTTGAGTCCTGTGAAAGCACAGAATACACACATATAAGACTACAAATTGTATTTAAACTATAAAGAAATGTTCTCTTTTTAACTCTTGAAAGGGGAAAACAAACTCATACCACATTAGCTGTAGGTTAGATAAAACTTCTGAAGTAGAAGCAATTTGATACACTATAAAAAAAAAAAAGGAAAATCAATTTCTCCAACTAAGTGTTTAACTGCTGGTTGTGAACAGTCTTTATGTGTACAGTTGAACATCATGCAGAAGTCACACGAAATGTGTGCATATACTATATATCGTCAAGCTGCAGCTGAGGGAAGGCTGATTTAATGACGTAAGGCAAGTGGTGTTTGTAAGGCACACAAGGAGACTTAAAAAGGTAGTTAGCATAAAACTTAGTCCTTTTTCAAGAAAATCAATGAGAATATCAAACAGAACTGGAACCTTGTTTTGAAGTTTTACTATTTACTGTTGTTAGGAGCATGTGGTGACACATGGACAACTAGTTGTTCTACGTGTTCTAGAGAGTCATAGGTAAAAATTTGCAGTTGAAAATGCAAAGAAATGTGGTTATTGAAGAGAGGTCTCATTTATGATTAAGCAGCGCCTGCTCAGAATATTTGGCTTTGTGAAGGTTTGCTTCCTTGTGGTAAATCATTGGTATGCCATATTTTAGTGTCTGGGCTGAGAGAATCCTTGTTTTTAATCCTTTACATGGTTAAAGTCATTCATTTATTCAGTTCAATTAAATGGCTTTTAAGATTTAATTTTAGTGAAGGAAAAAATGATCTACCATTAAAATTATGATTGGATGTTTTCTTTTCCTTTTTTTTTTTTTTGTTGCAACAGATATTGGGGAAGAGCCTTTGAGATAACTTTGGTAGTAAAAAGTGCTTCTAGTAGTCTGCAAAATGCATTATCTGTAATGAAAAAAAGAACTGTTGATATTGTTAATTAATAAATGATGAATTAATCTGGAACCTGACACTTAATTTTCCCCAGTAATGGCATTCAAGGGAGATCACCGGTTACACTAGGCTGTCATACTGAACAAGCCCCTTCTCTTCAATTGGTAGAAACTTAATGGCTCTTCACCTGTAATCAGGGCTTGCCTTTTGTCTACTGTGAGGAGAAGTCTAGGGGAAAAACACCCCAAAACTATTATTTGACCAAGGAAGATTGAGAAGAGTAAGCTTTATGTATAAAAATATGCATTTCCTATGTGAAATTAAGCATATTATTGCACTTAAACAACAGGTAAAGCGTTTCCTACCCAGTAAGATGTGCTCAGCGAAATACTCGGAGTCACTCACTTGCAGTCATGTCTGTAATTGCCAGAAATACATGTTTCTCAACTCTGAGTTGTACAAGACTGCTTCATCTGCCAATCTATGCTGCTCTGTAAGTAGCGATGGAAGAATAGGTGTCCTTAGATCTGTCTGGAAGTCTTCTTTCCCTTTGGAGCAGAGAATCACTTTTCCTTAGGTTTCCATGTAAGCTTTACCTTCTACTTGCACCCATCCCCGTAGCACTCAAGTGCCTTTTTTTTCCTCTCTTTTAACTTATCTTTGCAGTTCTTTATATTGTTATTCTTGAGGCTGTTTTGATAGTGGGCATTATGAATACAAGCGTAGCCTGAAATTGGATCAGTTAAGGGATAGACTATCACACTTGCTCTGGCTGTAGATAGTAACGAATTCATTTTATGCTCGAAGAGTGAATTACCTACATTATTATATAAAAATCATTTGAATAATCTATTTTATAAATATTTTTAATTAGGTAAAATTAAGGCACATTGGAAATGGGTTCTTTTTTTGAATTTAAGATATGAGAAGTCAGACCGTGCCCTGTTTGCTGTTTTTTGTTTCAGTTGAACGAATTAGTAACAACATATTAAAATTAACTTAAAAGTGCTAGCTCTGCTTTCCATCTAAACTTGTATTCAGTCTTTGTTAAAAGCCACCATAAGATACAACAAGATACAGTCTTATATGGTTAACAGGTAATTTCAGAATAACCTGCAGAAGGGCAGTAACCTTGCTTTAATCATTAAAAGGCAGGCAAGAGTGCATAGTGTGTTACAAGACTTAGTTAGAAAAACATTCTTGGGCAATTTCTTAGCAAATCACTTGCAGAAAGGGGTATTTAATTTGTCTATCCAATGCATAAATTAACCTATATCTAAAAAAAATGCCGGTAAGGATGGCATTTGAAGCAGAGATTGAGAAAATTGAAGCGCTGGAAAGATTTCACAAAAGAAAAACAAATTTAATCCTGTGCTAGTTTTTTTTCTTCCCTATAAACCACACCAGAGTTTATTAGCTTGAGGGTGTATCGGGATCACTGAAAGTGCAACCAAAGGATGTTCTTTTCTGCTCCAAGCCACCAGGTTTCTTCTTAAGCATGTTTGGTGTTATCTCAACCAGAAACAGAACACAGATCCTTGTCAATCCTCAGCTTAGCATCTCAGCTCTTTTGGACCACAAAATATTCTAGAGTAGGGTTGTTAAAAGATAGGAACAGAAAATGGTCTGTTGTATTGTATTATTTAGAGAAATTGGTAAAAAATGGAGATTCTTCCAATTTTAGCGAATGTCATATAGAAGACTGAGAAGGCAGTAGCTGACCAAGAAGAATCTGTGTGTATTTAAGACACGGTGCTGTGAAGGGTTCATCTGGCCTCAGTTTCTCTGGGTGACTTTAGCTGTGCAGGTTGGTTAGAAACGTTGAAATTCAGTGGCTGGTCTATGAGTAAGAAATTAAAAGGATCGTTTCCACTGCATGGCATGCTTTATGCCAGATGCTGTTCCTAAAAAAAGCACCTTTTTTAATCTAAAAAATTTTACTGATATATGTAGAAAATTAATTCACTGTTCTCATTTCTGTGTAACAGTTCCTTTTTTTAATGCCTGTTTTGCATCTTGTACAATGAGTTCCAAAGTTTATTTTTTTAATTTATGATTATTTCTGATGCTAGAGTGTGCATGAGCCCCTGTCACGCTCCATATCCTTTTCTTGCAGGTAGGTACAAGCATATTACAAAAAAAGAAAAATAAAAAAAAAATTACCTCTGCTGTAAAACAGCTTCTGCACCGTGTAATGACAAGAAACGGCAAAGGACTAAAGCAGGCAGTTTAATGAGCAATAGCAAATAATAATAATATAAAGTGAAGCAACATAAAATTGTGAGTGGAATAAAAAGGAGAGGGGATGTGCTTGTTTTAAAATCAATTGCCACTGTATTGCCTTTTGTGATTTTATTCTTGCATAAGCCCTTTGTGGACTGGCCACTAGAGGGGGAATGGATCCACGTTTTGCTGTCGTGCTGCAGTTGTAGGTCCAGTTTCTTTGCCTCTTACATAGAAACTTTCCTAAATCATTCATCCTTTTACTTATCAGTATCTTAGCCTTATCTAGCAGCTATATCCTTTCCTAACTTGTGCTTAATAGAGCTGGGGACTGTTTTCTAACTGAAGGCATAGTAGTGATTTATATCAAGCTATTTAATTTTTTGAGAGCTGTTCCGTTACGTATACGTTTGAGACGTTATTCCACTTTTATTTTTTCTCCCATATTTTTTCCTCTGCACACTGAGCAGAGATTTTTCAATGCCATATTCAGAAAGATAGTTGTTCGGTTGTTGCATATAACTTACATCTCTAAGGCATGGATGAACAATTTTCCTTATATCTTGTCTTTTGTTTTGTATTTGACAATTCAGAATTTCATCCATCAAAAAGCTTATGCAATCTTCAGCCTTTGGAAGTCCCTTTGCACATCCTCGTGATTTTCATTACTTTTTGCAATATAAATAATCTGTTCATTTGAAAAATGCCATACACTTCCTGATTGTAGCTAGGATGATTCAGCAGCCCTGTCCTTGGGAGCACACTGCACTCCATTTTTTCACTGTGTTGAGTTAAAGGCCACTTTATTTTTGAGTGCCTAGCTAGTTTTTGGTGACCATGGAGCTTGTCTTATTTATGGGAAACTGAATATCTTTTAAAGGCATTCTGTCAAAAGCTATTTAAAAGTCAAAATATAAAATTGTCCTTTTGTTTTAATAACACTTTGTTAATATTATTATGGTTTCCAAAAATTCAGGGCTGCAGGTTAGTACAAAAGCATGATGTTACTCCACAGATGGTTGTGGAGCAGTCAATTTATGGCTATTGTATGGTACTGCAGATCTTAATAAATCTTGATGTCAAGTGAATGGCTGCTGAGATAAAACTTACCGATCCATTATGATCACCTCTAATCAGCTCCAGACTGGGGGAAGTGCAGTGTATTTTAGTCACTCAGGTGTTAGATGCAACAGCTAATTTACTAGAAATCTTAATTTTTTTTTTACTAGCTCCTCGACCTAATTTTTAAACTTTTGGTTTTATTTCTTGATAAGCACTGTTTGGATGTCCTGACTTTTTAATTTTATTTTTTTTTTTTTGATACCCTAGTGCTTTAAACACTCTAACTTTTTCTTCGCAATTGCTACAGCTCTATTACCTGAAAACAATAGATCTGAGATAGATTTTAGTCCTTGTTTCAAGTTTGATTTTTCCAGGACTTACACATCAAATCCTCATTAAGAGTTATCATTAACAGCCATAGCTTGTCTCCTTTGCTAATGAAAAATGACAGATTTGGGCTAGATTATTCTACATCATGGGAAAACATAACCAGGGAAAAAAAGAGAAAAGTTTTCAGCTCCCTTTTTAATGAGAGATACAGAGTGTAACTTCATAAAACTACTTAAGGGAACTTTTTGGGAGGCTCCTCATTCTGTCAACTAGAATAACTTAATGTAATTCCTAACAGTTGTTGGGATCAGAGAAACACATGCATAAACCCAGTACAATAGGGTTTACTTCAGGCTGGAATTGTCATCCATCATAAAAACAACTATTGGTTTTACATGTATCACATAAAGTAAAAAGCACAATCTCCAAGGGTCCAGTTATGTACATAACAATAAAATAGTTAAGATTTTTTAAAATATACCAAAAAGCCCATCGTGACAGAGAAAAGATGGATGGAGGGAGAATCTCAGAGTTTGACTTCATGGATTGCTACTTTCCCCAATGCAAATACGTGATTCTATATACTCATTTTGTAATCAATTATCACCACAGTACTTTGTTATCTCCTGATGAGTTTCCCCTCTGGTGGTTATCACCTAATTCCCTTTCTGATTAATCTGCTACGGGGACTCACCCTTTTTCAATTTTCCCAGTTATTTTTCATCAGTGATTTTGAGCAACCTAATCTAGCTAAAGATGGTCCTGCCTATAGTGGTGTGGTTGGACTGCCTGGCCTTTAATGGTCCCTTCCAACCCAAAGCATTCTGATTCTCTATCTCACGTAATTCACCTTTTTGCAGTCGATGCTCAATGCCTTCCACCTTCTGCAACCTTAAGCATTGTCCCACACAGTGTTTTTTGTTTTCTGGGTTTTTTTCCCTGTACAGAGTCTGTCAGATGCATTTCTTCTACTCTTTTATTGTCTCCATTATTTCTTTGTCTTTCAGGCCATAGGATTCACATTCAATTTATTAGACTACAGCAATTACATAATAAATTCATTACATCCAGTTGTTGTTTGGGGATTTGATCTGACAATAGCATTGGGTTCCGGGCTGTTTGTAAAGGTAGTGAGGGGAAGGTTTCAGAAGATGGAGGCAGCTGCATATGCCAGTAAAGAACTACAGAATGTCCAATATAGAGTGACATTTACATGAAATTAAGGTAAACATTTGACATGCGGTAGCCTCTTTAGCATGGGGATTGCAAACCTTTTAGCAGCAGCCACAAATTTCTGTTTGCTGTTGAAAAATTGCTTTGGGAAATCATCTGAATCAGGGAAGTAAATTTTTTTGTCAAGATAAACTTTACTACAGAGCCAAGTTTATAAAAAAGAGACGGGGAAAAGTATCCCTAGGTGGTTAATCTCATTATTATTAACATTCTTTATTATTTACCTGTCTCTCTTAGCAAACCAGACTGTCAGTAGAGGCAAGGAACTAGAGACAGATTCAAGTTTACTCCTGGGAGCTCACTTTACCTCTATCTTACAAAGAGAATTGATAGCAGATGTGTTTGAAAGGGCTGGCAGTTGTTAAAAGAATCAAAACCTCTGGAATTCAATAGCTGTGAGCTGTTCTTGCAGTTTAGTTTGGGATTTTCAGGGTTTCCCCTCTTCTTCCCTCCCCAGCCTACCCCCCCTTTTGATTTGCTCTGCCTGTGAAGTTCTAAGAGTGAAAAATGGAAGAGTGGCTAAGAAGGGATAAATGTTAGAGGGAAAGTGTATATTTTAAGGAGTATTCAGAAGCCTGTTTTCAATCTGAGTCCACCAGCTATTAGGAGGATGTTTACACCTTGTTGAAAGCTCTGAGATATAGAGGTGGCTATGTCAGGGAGATCATCTTCATTGGATAAGCCCTTAAATCAATTTGATATATCTGTGCACATTTCTTTATCTCGGATTTTACTGAAAATACGATTTTTAGTCCTCTCCCTGATGTCGTGCTCTGCTTTGCTGTAAGAGAAAAGTACATCTTGAAAAAGGTCAGAATAAAATTTGTAATATATGAACACGCGGTCTTAGTGTCTAACCATGTCAGTCAGAGAAGTCTACTGCACTAAAAATGGTAGTTCAGTGACGAAGTTGATTTTTATACTTACTTATCACCTTCGAAATCTTTAATTTAGTCTTTGTTAGCTCCAAAATGGAACCGAGTTGGTCATGTTCCCGTAGCACCCGTGTTGAAAGACATCTTTCTGGCGGCAGTTACTGTGTCTGGTGAGAATGTGAAGAACATGGGAACAGCGAAATGGTTTAAAATAAAAAATGCCTTAGCAGAAGAGTATGTGCTGTTTGCCATGTACAGGCGCAGATAATATTATCCTTTAGCCACTGCCAATTATCTCTAATTTCTCTAAGTGATGTACATATTTAGATTTTTGGGAGGAGGAGAAATGGAGGAAAAGGTGAAAAGCTGGTGTTCAATTTAAATTTAATTTCTTCTGTTGTAATGCAAATCTAGGTACTTTGAACTCAAATTCCTTTCAATGCAGCCTGCTACCTTTGACTGTCTCACCCAGCTAGCACACCAGCAAATGCAATAGGAACAGTAATTACTTTAAAGGCTGAATAATTGTGTCTGAATGCCAACAAGTGACGTTATCTTTATAATAAAAAAAATTGCCCCGGTTCTCAAGGAAATACAGATTTCATTGCAAATATGTTCACTTTAAAACAGACACACTGCAATAAAATTACAGTGCTCTGCAGCATTCATCTCGGATCTTCACAGCCACCCACCCAATTACAGGCTATGTCTTGCCAGCAGAAGATTGTTGCTTGGTTTCTGTAATATTTTTGTAGCCTTACTTTCCTCTACATAACTTCAGAGGTAGACTGCACTTACTCCTTTCCTTTCACCAGGTTTTTCTGCTGTGAAAAGTCTTCCACATGGCTCTAATTGTGCTTTTTTTTTTTTCCTAATGTAGAATATTTTGTGAATAGTTGTTTCTAACACCATAATAGCTCTGGTTTATGTCAGTAATTACATGAAAGGTTAATCTTTAAATCACCAGCATTTTCTAAATTCCTAATCAACTTCATGCTTCGAAAGGAACCCATATAAATGCTCAATTTGTTAATATTAGACTGGGTTGAGAAGGTCATGGAAAAGTATAACCTTGGTACATAAAGATAGATTGAACACAGCAAAAATATCTCAGATCTGTTTGTCATAGTAGCTGTGAGTGTGAAAGCTGAATATGAGGGAGAATGTGGATGGATATAATTAGGAGGAGAAACTGCTGTAGTGCAAGATCACCCGTCTCTCTAGATGAGGGTCTTTTAAGGGATGGGGCAGGGACAAAAAAAAAAAAAAAAGAGAGAGGTTTTGGGTAAAAAAGTCTGATTTTTCTAGAAAGTCTGTGATGAACTGTGACTATGAGAGCTAGGAAGTCCAGCCAAAAAAAATCAGTGGGAGAAGCATGGTGCTGGAGTTCAGCGAATAAAATGCTGGCCAAGGGGCACATTGTGCTCGCAGGGAAGAGAGAGGTGGCAGAGGAAATGACGGAGTCGGGTGTGTGCGTGTTTGGGAAAGCACATCCATCTGCAAGTGAGAGTGTGTGCATGACAGAGTTGGAAAAAACAGGGAGAAAGAGAGATGCTATGTATCTTTCTAAGGTCTCTGCTGTTGTCTTTGCCACAGTTTCAACATGGGAGGTGAAGGAACAGAAAAAAAATCTCATTTTTCGTACATGCACGGTGGTCCCCTTACCTTGGCACCAGTTGTCAGCTTCCCTTTCATCCTGTTCCCTCACCCTTTCCTTTCTCTTTCTCACTCAGTGAAGCTGTTTAGTGTTGTACCTTCCTTTCTAGAAGCTCTTTTATCCCTGCTTGCACAGTTTTAAAAACTGCTTTCTCCACCCACCTTCAGGCTTGGTTTTTCATCTGTGCTAGTCCTTTAGATTTGCTGTCTTTAAAAAAAGGGCAAAGGGATCCAGTAACAACGAGATTTTGTTGTCATTACTCTGATATTTTCTTTCATCTTTCTTTTCCTCTTTATTTCTTTTATTATTATTACTGTTATTAGTATTATACAACTAGAAATAAGCTTCCTAATCAAATACTGCTCCTTATTTGCCATTTGGAATACCATTGGAGAAGCTGGGGGGAAAGGGAGGAGTATTCAGTGTGCCCTTTTGCTGTTAATGCAGAATGAGACACGTACAAGAAATTAATTTAGTCCATCTCAAAAGCCAATACCAGAACCAACGAAAAATGATCAAACAGGCTCGTTTCAAGTGCCCCTTAATGCCTTAAGCCATAAAAACATACAGGAAATATTAAAGCATACAAAAATATCCTTAGGTATCATTAGTGATCTTTCTCGGGCACACATATGCAAGACAATTAGGAACCAGTCATGGAAGTGCATCTTCAAACTGGTACAGAGCATCTAGCAGTACTCAAACAGCGTGGTAAAGGAGGGAATTTGCAGCTTTAGCACAAAAATTTCTTTGTATTTTATATATTCAGGCCAGAAACATAATGTGGTACATAAGCATTGATTCTGTGGTTTCATTTCACCTTTTTTTTTTCAAAGTAGTACAGAAAGGAAGGAAAAAAAGACAGAGAGGAAAATAAATCATCCCTTATATACATTCAAAGCATACACAGCAACAGTTCCTTCATCACTGGGTGCACTGTGAGTGTGTATTGATGTTAGCAGCAAGAGATTGCATATTAGAGATCTATAACACTGGTAGTGTTAATCATCCTCAAAAAAGGTAGCTCTTTTTTGCTTGCCTTTTACCCTGTATTGTATGTTAAAAGACACTTATATATAAAGAAAATAATGTTAATTACCTAATTATAAAAGGGAGATTAGTCCTATTAAATGGAACATTAAAATGGGAATATTTAAAATATTTTCCTTCCTTTGATATTCCCCAAGCATCTCTTGAAAAAAAAGCTATCGCAACTAACCCCAAAAGCATTTTTTTTTTTTTTTCCCTCTTCTTCCTTTCGATTTTGGAGCCATTTCATAAACCAGAATAAGGATATCGGAAGAGAGGCAATGACATATCTCTGAACAGGTGGTGAACATGAAATTTGGAAGAAAGAGTTAGGGAAAATTTCTCCCTGCAGTTGCTATAAATGCAGTACAAATAGAGTAACTCTCATATATACCAATGCAAGCAGCCTGGAGCAGGATGAATAACTGGATTTGCAGTAGTTGGATTGAAATGGAATACTTGCTCTTTTATTTCTTTATAATTCACATACTTTTCATGTAAACTTTCAGACTAGATGTGGGCACTCTGTGGAGTACTTTCATGCCATGGAGGATCAGTGACACCCCTCTTTCCACCAGTGCATAATCAGAGGGTATTGAGATTTCCAGATAATCTCTGGAGATCATGAAGAGGTTCTCTCTAGAAGATATTACCCTTAGAAAAGATTTCTGCATCAAGAATTTGAAATATATCTTTTAATAAGTTTAAAAAATGCGGTGCTCTGTATGTAAGATCCATCCATCATCCTGCTAAAGGTGGTAAGTCATTGGTGGTCATCACCTCTAGTCAGGTGAAATGGCAACAGGCAATATCAAAATCAGCTCTCACTTAGGCAGTCACTGCACCTTTAAAGAAAAATGTTCTGTTCAGTTTACTTGAGCTGTCAATGCAAGATGCATGAAGCATAGAGGTGAATAAATTCCAAAGGCGGAATTGCTCACATCTTTGCAAACGTAGCTTGAGGTTGCTAACACCAATAAACAGCAGGAATAATTCCAGAAGGGTGCAATCACTAGTGTGTTTCAAATACAACCCACAAATATGCTAAAAATACATCAAAATGCAACCATGGGATGATTACTTGTCGATACCAATCTTGCATCGGATTTACAGGGGCAAAACCACGACTGTGCTAATATGCTTCCTTATAGCAATAGGGAGTCACTATAGAAATAAAGCTAATTCATAGATATTTTGGTGGGGTTTTTTTACCATATGCAGACAATATTTTAACAAGCTGGATTGGTTTTGGAAGCTTCCTGGCAACTAGCTGTAATTAGTCCTTCTGGCTGCAGTACAGCATGCTGATTTGAGGAACATCTAACGTGGTCCAAAGTTAGAGAGCAAATTTTTCCCAGTTATATTGCCTATTGATTTCAGAGAAGGGTTTAATGAGGAAAATACATATCGTTTGGCCCTGAGCATGGCATCAAATATTTTCTCTTAAAATATGATCAGGCACCCAAAGAGAGGAGGGGCTCTGTACCTACTTTCTGCCCTCACTGTTAGGTTTGTACATGAACGCTCAGCCCCTCAGGTAACTTGGGATTTTCAGGATAGATCAGGCCCTTGTGGGTTTAAGGCTCAGAAACAGAAATGTATGGTTGTTTAAAGTGAGAAAAGCCTGGTTTTAACGGTGCCGGCTTGTTTCAAAGCTCTGGGTGACTTTTCAGTGGGTTTAGTATAAAAGCAGTTGATTTTCATGAATTTATCTATGAAAAAGTCCTCTCCCAATACATATTTTCATTGCTTTCACAAATGACATTATAATCCCACTAAATAGAAATTTTGCTTAAGAAGCCATTGTCATATTTAGTATTAAACAGGATGAGATGTACCAAATAGAGGATAATAAGTTCTGACTCCTCAAAAACAGTGTCAATCAGGAAAAAAAATATAAAATTCACTCTTTACAGTCAAAATTAATGGCTAAAACCTTCTGCATAGGGAAAAAATGGTTTATTCTGTGCCCATTTTCTGCTTTGTAAGTCTGCTGTAGCCTTTTAAGAGTAGGTGGCACTTCAGTGCTATTAAAAAAAAAAACCAACTGTGCTAAATTAAAATGTTAGATTGCTGAATTTTTCCTCTCTTGGTGGTAACCTAAGGATAGAGAAATATGTACAAAGCATAGAAATGTTACCCAATTCATGATCTGTAACATTTCATTAGCATGTAATGCTGTAGGAAGAAAATTTCAAGATGCTCTGTCTGATGTTACGATACTACCTCATCTTCATTAGTCTGAGAGGAGTTGTTGAAAAGATCAATCAGTAGGTTGTTCCCATACTGGAATGAAAAATCCAAAATACAAGGAAAGGAAGCCTTTATTTAAGGGCAGTCAAATGAAACAGCTGTGTGATTCAACATTATTAAATCACTGCTTAGACCCATCAGTTCCATTGATCAGTCATTAGCAAGGAGGGGTTTGTAGGTTTGCAGCCTCTGCAGAGATTTTAGAGTTGTTTTGGTAGTGCAGGCTGGTGGTGCCAGTGAGGGGCACAAGACCTGCTTTGAGAGCAGTTTACTATAGGACCCAGAAGCATCTTCTAATGACTCTCTGTCATACTCTGACAGCATTACAGCCAAGGTTTTACTCCTGGAAGACACACAGGTTTCACCACTGAGAACCAAACAGCTTCTATTCTTCCTCACTCACCAGGGCACCACAGTGCACAAAGCAAACGTTTCTTTGCTCTTAAGATATCTCAAAGCAAGCATAAACGTGGGAAATGCTATTAAAAGCCCTTAAATTTAGATTATTTTGTCTTCTTATTAATAGATTTTTAAAAATAATGAGCTCATTTTTGGCAGTGTTTCAGTTGTTCGGGCTTTCTTGTTTGCTGGGTTGGTTTCTTTTAGTGAAACTTTGCAATATGAACAGTTTGAGTACAAAATACTTTTAGGGGTTAAGGTGCAGTTTTTTATGGATCTTACAGAAACTTAACAAGTGAGCTGCACTTAAAAATCCTCAGAAATCCTGGCCCAGGGTCAGGGTGAAAACTTTAGCCTTTCTGAAGTGCACTGGCTCCTTGTACGGACACCTAATTGCAGGTAGCACATTGACAAAAATATAATTCCAGTGTCATGCTTCATACCTTCAGTAACATGATGTAAGTGAATGTGTACTAATTACAATGTGAAGCCATCTGGTTAATTTTAAGCTTTCTGTTCTACGTGGCTTCTTTGCTCCTAGTGTTTCATTTTAACACTCAGTACGAAGAGAAAAAGAGGTTAAACTGTTGCATTTTGTATACAGGGAACAATTCATGTAATATACACCAGTCTGTAAAAACTGTAAATGCTATTTTGTTTTATTTTAAACAGTTTTCTTAGTTTACAAAAGATCAATGGTTGGTACCTTTTTACACTCTCACGTTCCTGAATATTGACAGATCTTCAAAGGGAGTATTAGCATATGAAATCTTAAGATTGACTGTCCTGAAGGTTTTTAAGACACGATAAAGCTAATATCAGGTCTTTTAGACAGCCCCTCAGAACAATTTCAGCAGAGGAGCACATGAGAAATCACCAGCAAAGCCCAGCAACCCCCCCCGTGCCACTGTCTGCCTGCACGCTGTTATTTGGTTGCACACTCTTTAAATCCCCAAGGAAAATCACACCTCGCATTCCCTCGCTGGCTGCTGGTGACAGGAACAAGATCCGTACTCATTAATGATCACCAGGGCTCCCTCAATGTGGTTGGGTTTGTAATCAACGTAATACTCCTGGGCTGACATGGCAGCCATTTGATGCATGGTCTGTTTTTGCTTCTGCTTTCTGCGCTGTGTTACAAAGCACTGTCTTAGATGCCTTAAGCTGGCTGGAAAGCACTTCCAGGAGACGTACAACACTAAAACCACGATGAGGAAGGAAAAAATCAGCGCCATGGTCCCCGTCACCACCTTGTGAATCTGAACGGCGTTCTCCGAGTTCTCGCCGGGCATGGTCACGGTTATGGCATATGTCGTTGGGTCCCCTTCGCCGTCCTGCACGTCGTACGTGGCGGTGGCAGAGCCGTAGCTGAACGTTTGGTCGCTGTTGTTCGTTACCGGGGAGAGGGTATTAACGCTCGTTGGGTCTGCCGCGTCTTCGCACAAGTGAAAAGCGTAGACGGCGTCCAAAACATCCTCGCCCTGTGCATAGTCAGGGGTGGCACATAGCAGATTGCTGTCGTAGCGACCCTTGAAGTTGCTCAGCCAGGAGGCCAGGGCGCAAACGTTACGGCTGCAATCCCAGGCGTTTGCAGAAAGGCTGATGCTAGTGAGGGACTTCCAGGAGTCGAGGACTCGGGAGTCGATGTAGGTCAGCCGATTGGAGTCCAGCTGCAGGGATTTGAGGTGAGGTACGCTTTCGAAAACGTGAGGTTCAATGTATTCGATTTCGTTGCCGGAGAGATCCATCTTTTCAAGTTGCCATATCCAGTCCAAAGTGTTTACGACGATGGTAACTTTATTCCTTCGCAAGCAGAGAGAGTGCAGGGAGATGAGCCTGGGAAAATGAGCTAAATTCACCTTCACCAAGTCATTGTGCTCGAGGTGCAGCTCAGTGAGTTTGAACAAGCCTGCAAAAGAGTTTCGAGCCAGGCTCTTTAACTGATTGTATCCTATGTCTAGAAACTTCAGGCTGCGACAGTCCTGAAAAATTCTCACTGGCACGAACTTGATGGCATTCGACCGCATGTGCAAAGTTGTTAGTTTTCTCAGCCCGTGAAACAGGTCAGGCTCCAAAGACTGTAAGTTGTTGTATGATAAATCCACACTGCGCAAGTTTGGCATGGGTCGGAAAGTGGTGTTGGGCAGTTGGGTTATTTTGTTGGAACTCAGGGTGAGCTCTTTAACTCGCCGCAATTTTTGAAAGGCATTCCCCTCCACTGAGCAAATGTGATTGTGATCCAGATAGAGCCACGTGAGCTGCATTAACCCTGTGAACTGTCCATCATGCAGCTCTGAAAGGCTGTTGTACCGCAGAGACAAGCCCATCATGCCCGACAGGTTGCGAGGCATCTCTGTAAGATTCAGTGATTCACAGTACAAAAGCCTGCCCTCACACCGACAGAGCTGTGGACACCCACTATTCACGGCTGGAAGCATTTTAGAAAAGATACCCAGCGTACACAATATCAACCCTGGGGGCTTCCTCAGCAGCCAGTTTAAACAGAGACCGATAAGAAGGAAATCCATTAGCAAGAATATTTCCAAATATGCTTGAGAATGTCCATTGAATCTTTTCAAATTCTACATCATATTTTATTTAAGGGAAAAAAAAAAACCAAAACAACCAACAAAGCAAAGCCAGAAAACCAAAGCAAAACAGCAAACAGAACAAACACAGAGGCAAATATTTCACTTTACAGCATGCAGGAGCTGTGCAGCATTAAAGTTCACAGACATTCAAAGGTAAAATGATAGTGATTTTGTTCATGTTAAATGCTGCAGCAAAGAAAAAAAAAAATCTTTCTTCATGAAAGAATTTAATTAAAAAGTGTCTTACCCACCCTTTTCCAGAGAGTGACAACCTCCATTCAGTTGCTTCCTTTGTGTTAGGACTAATTATATGCAGAGCTAAAAAAGACCCCTCTGTGCTACAAATTCAGTCCCTTTCAATTTTGTGCAAGGCTGGCAAGCTCACAATGTCTCACTTTGCTTCTGCTCAACGAGCGAAAGGCTTGTCCAGCTAGCTTTTTAGCTGACTCCTAGGACCTGCAAGTTTCAGAACTATGTACATGAGCTTGATCTTCTCCTTCTCCCTCTGTCCTTTTCTCTGCAGTTAACACTGTGGCGTGAAAAAAACTCCAAACTCTTTACTAACGACTCCACAGGATTTGTCAATCTCTTTAATGTCCATCATTTGCAACGACCATTGACCGGCACAACCTTTACTCCATAGAAAGATTACCATTCATTCACTGACCGGCTAAGGGTAGCTTTATTTCCCATTCTTTGTTCGCTTTGCTTGTTAGGTGATGCTTAGAGCAGAGAGAGACAGCAAGAATCCCTTCCCTTCAGCTGAGCAGTATGTTGCTAGAGCATGCAGAGGCACCTAGTGTTCACTGAGTGTCGTAAGCTGCTCAGGATTGTACGCCTGCACTGTGCATCTCAGACATGGGCAGATTGAAAAGGGGTGGGCATAAAACCAACATTGGAGCGAACCAGGAAAGTAATAGATGCTCTTTGATGAAATGGAAAATACTTTAAGCCTATCTCGCCATTTCTCAAACAAGCACGCACGCCCAGCCGCACAAATCATCAAGAGCGAGGCAGTGCTAAGTAGGAAGCTTGAGAATTAGGATTCTTTCTTTCTTTCTTTTTTTTTTTGTTATTATGATTATTATTTTGCTTTTGTTTAAAGTCTGAATCGATAAACTGTTAGCCGGGAGAGGGAGATTCTTTATTTCTTGGTTTTGGAAGGAATATGTAAACCAGGATCACTGGATTGCTTTTTCTCTAATTCTGATGATGAAATTTGCCTTTTGGAGTCTTGGGGTGGGGGATGTGTGCATGTGTGTGTGTGTAGGGAATGTGTTTTTCTTCTGACATTGTCTAAATAGAGCATGATTTGAAATTCTGTGCATTCTTTCTCATAGAAATGCAGCCAGAGCTCTGCAAATAGGAATGTCTGGTTTCATATAAGCTTTAATTACATTTGGTCCTTTTCCATCCTGCATATTTTGTGTGTATTCAGCACATGCCTTTCTTAAAGGTTGGGTTTTTTTTTGTTTGGTGTTTTGGTTTTTGTTTTTTTTTGCAGTGTATACTATGGCACACAAACTATAATTCTTGCAGCATAAAGATTAGTGTGCTTTTGGAATAAGATCACCGTATATGTTATTCTGACCGTGTCGGTAGCATGCAAAGAAGGGGGTTAGAACCCAGTTAGTTAATAAGTTCTGCAGATTGTGCTAGGTTTTGTTCTGTGTAGGGGAAAAAAAAAAAATTAAAAATTATCCTTGCTGATAATTTGCAGTCCTCATTATCTGTGGGAAATGCATTGATAATGAGCTCTCTCTGTAGTTTTGACTGCCTGAAAAATATACGATATTTCTGTCAGGAAAACGCTGGCTATCTTTTCCTATTATGAAATAGAGTCAAAAGCCTGTGTGCTGGTGAATGCGATCAGAGCTGACAGCTCACAATTCTACATACATTGCCTGTGAAGAAGTTTCACATGGAAATACAACTATCACAGATGATGATGCTAATTTTCAGTTAACATCGGTTGTGAGATGCTGAAGGCAGGAAGAACGGTTACATTTTCTTTCTTTTTCATGACCGTATTAATTTTTTATTTTATTTTTTTTTTAAATCCTCTTAGTGAAGTATCTGTTGCAGAACTGCAAAATCCTCGAGCTGTTCGTTGTTTTTGAGTGTGGCTGGCTGCCGAGTGTGTGCTGGTAGAGATCAGGGTATGCAGTAGTTTGATGCAGTGAAAGTTGTTTTACAGAAGTCCTGGAAAACTTAAGCTCTCGTGTGTAAAAATGTGTGAAGAAGATGAATTACAAATGTATTTGCCAATAAAAGTCTTAAATAAATTACAAATATAAACCACTTTGACTGTGGTTTCAGAACCTGGGAATCAATGTGCTTTTATGCTCCCAATTCTGTTTAGTTACATTTTTCTACTACTCATAGCCCTTGCTTTAGGGGTCTCAAAGAAAAATTGTGATGCTTTAATAGGTATATGGACCTCTCATATGTTTTAGCTTCTGGGCAGGAAAGCTGAATGTGGTTTTCGTCACCCATGATGATGCTGTTTTATTCAAAGCAGGCTGTTTATGCAAGTGTCCACTGGTTGCAGTACACCTTAATTCTGTTTCTCAGTACACATGAACAGGCGGGAAAGCAATGACAGTACTAGGAGAAAAAGCGTTGAAGCAGAAGAGACTAAAAAAAACACTTTTCCAAGAATATGTTCCAGATTGCATTTCTGAATATGTATTTTTTTTTTTTTTGCAATTAACAGGGGGAAAAAAGAAAATAATCTAAAAAGATGATTTGAACTTTACAGATACTGAAAAAGCTTCTAAGCAGTAAGGTTGCATCTCTTAAAAGCCTGCAACCCTACAAGTCTTTATGGGGGAGATCTTAATACCTTCTCCCATATAACAATCTGGGGACAAATCTGCAACTGCAGCCCTAAAAATTTCATCTCTATCTTCAAGGAAAGGTGACATTTTGTGCAAATCAGATGATAATCACTTAGTTTCCATCTAAATGCTATGTATAAGGGGAAGAATTCCTCTACAAGAGACAAAGCTCCTTGATACATCACTGTGAAGAGCTGAATGCTTTTTTAATTTATTTTTTTTTTTCACTGCTTCTTGCTGTCCCCTTGGATGCATCTTGGATCCTAACCAATCAGCCCCTTCCCGCACTGGCATATAATCTATTATCATTTGGTTTCCAGAGGTAGAAATTAGAGCAGACAGTAGCAAACCTGTATAATATCTGCTGGAAGACTGACAACTAGAGTTAGGGGACCAGAATTAATGGCCCTAAGCACTCTTATCTCACAGCTCTGTCAGAGGTCTATAGCGTGAGAGGCTTTGCTCTCATTTGCCCCAAATTTGTTTGTAAGAAAGAATCCAGGTAGTCTGAAAATGAGAAATCTCAATGTAATATTGAGACTGTGATGTTGAGGCAGAGTAGGGACCAAATTCAAGAACTATGTCATGTAGATCTGAGAAGACAAACTTGGGGGAGTATGTGTCTCATCCCTGATGTATCTTTTGTAAATTTGGGTTTCTTCTGTGTTTTTGAAATGCACTTTCTTTGCAATAAAACTAGGAATCCACTTTGAACATGATTGTAATGCAAAGGGCTTAATTTCCACTGTCTGAGCTGTTATCACAGCCAAACTGTCAAGTTTACACATTTTCTGAAGTTTCAAAGCCTCTGGCAGATCTCTATAAATTAGCGGATTTAAATTAGCTTTATTAAATGTGCTATTATAAAACATTTTAAGAAGTGCAAACTAAGTTTATATGTTTTCCAGGGAGATTGATTAAATCAGTGTAAAGTAGGTTACAGAAGAACATGAGTAAAGTTTCAGAAAGTTTAGCTGGAAAGCTATTTCTTGGAGTCGGGATGAGTCCAATTCACTGGCAACAACCTGCAGTGCTTGTCAAAATTGTGCAGGTTGAAAAAGGAAAAGACTTTTCAATGTATTTAGTCTGCACATTTTTAATATTGTGTTCAGATGAAGGTCACTTATCATTTAACTAGCCTGAAAATTGTTTCATTCCTACTAGTTCCTTGTATTGAGTGGCGTTACTGTTTATGCCTAGGTATTTAACCTGCCTGAGTTTACAATCCAGTACAGATGGGGTTGAGGCAGAGTGAATCAGATCAGAATCTGGCCAATAATATCTACCTATGCATATATTTAATAAATTAACCAACAAAACACACATGAAAAAGACAAAACAGTATATTAAATACTGAGTCTATTTCTTCCTTCTGGTATTTTCTGAGTGGTTTTTATCAGTGTAATAAAAAGTGGGACTTTTAGTGGTGATTTTAATTTCCTTTCGTGTATGGACAGACTGAAACCTTGATCTTACATGGTAGTCTTTAATTTTCAAGTGCACTGAACCATGGCATTTTGTATAAAGGAAACATTTAAAAACAGAAAAGGGCAGAAAATGAGGTGACTTCAAGCAAAGCAAACGAAATCTGTTATTTCTCTAGTATTTATATCTCGGTCATCCCTGGCATTTGACTTGCTGTCCCTTTTTACAGAATTCAAGTTTTCAGCTGATAAGAAGTCCATCACCCATATAATGTGTCTTTTTTAGTAAATATAAAAATGCACTGTATTTCCCAGGCTTTTGACCAAAATACTTCTGGTGATTCAGGATGTCGAAGTAATAATCATAACTACCATTAAATTATTGCAATGCAGAATAGACACATGAAATTTGTTACTACCTTCAAATAATAGATATTCTTACGTTTTTGACAATGTGATGAACACTTTTCTCTCTTGTTACAGTCACTCCATTCTCATCTCAAGACACATTCAGTAGCAAGTAATCATGTACAGCTCTATAAAGACTTTTGTGCAGGATTGTTAATGCAGTTGAAAATGCCAATTTTTAGGAAAACAACAGCAATAAGATGAAGAGTCTTTCTTACCCATTTATTACTGATAGACTACTTGATTAAGCTGAAGAGTTATTTTTAAGTATCTGTGAAGTTACCTGTGAATATCTGGATGTGCTGTCAAAGCTCTAAACAGTGTTATTGGTTGTGAACGTCCAGGTATAACAGAAAAATGACAAGAAGTAAAATTTATCTTTTTGTAGTTAATCAACACACTGCTGAAGATCATGTGACATTCTGGTTAAGCAAAAATGGATGTGTTACAGTTACTGGCTTATTGAAACACCTGGTTTTTAGAAAAAAAGTGGAAATGTAAACCTTGTTTTTCAATTAACTTGATAATTTATATCTCTAAAAATATCTTGGGAAGTTGTGAAGGAAGCATGGGTAGAGTGAAACGATGAGCAATTGTAAAGGTTTTCCTTAGCCATATTTAATGAGCAATCAATTAGTTTCATCTTCCGAAATGCTAAGCTAGACAGTCCAGAAAGGTTCATCTCAAGACCTTCCCAACTTTTTCTGGAGATGCCAGCAAATGAACAGTAATTGTTTTCTAAATAGCTTAAGAGCAAAGAGGGCCACAGCTTATCCATACACTTGTATACATCTACTTTGCCCTCTTGTACCGTTGACAGATCATCTGTAAGGACAATTTTTGAATAAACTGTAATGATAAATGATCTTTTATTTAAGACTCCTTTTTACTGAAAGGATTCTGTTCTTACATGGGTGTAGCTAATCCATTGTGGCTATTGATGCTCATGTTGGTTGGTTGGTTGATCTTAGTGTATTTGCTGAGATGCATCACACCTGTGAGAGGCTGAATGATGGTACAACCATGAATATATTATAAAGTGACAGAATAGCGGGGCTGGTTAGGACTGCGAAAAATCTCACCTGGAGCCAAAACCCAGGCCTTAAACCCATCAGGTGTTGATGGCTCACTCTTTTTGTGTCCTTCTCCAGAATAACTTATGTTGCTCAGGAAGCGGGCAAGTCCTACCTGGGGATGCAGGCATAGCTACAGCAGAAGTTTGTCGACAAGAAGGCATTGATATTTTACTGGGGTATTGTTCCTGATGCAAAACAGTTCACTCTCTTTATCAAGGGTGTAACCTCTGTGGTAGTAAACAATTCAGACTTTTGGCATGGTAGGGAGGGATTTATGAAATCGGTTGTTTAAAGCTATGATGAGCAAAAATTCTGTTCTTCTCAGTATTAAACAATCATTTGTTCTTAATCCATTTCTTTTGCTCCTTTCTAAATATATTTTAAAGCACAGTCAGAAAAGGTAACAAACCTTGTGCTGGCCTTTGTAGATACATTATTTCAAGAAATACAAGTTGGTGGTATAGTCAGTGCTAAACTAGTATTTTGAAATCAAATAAAGACTTTTATTGAATTCTCTTTCATCAAAGACCGTATCCATTTGAATTGACTCCAAAGGGAGTTTTACAGGGAGACTCTACTTTTGGATAATTTTAACTGGAAATAATACAATTTGAAATGTTGTAAGACCTAACTCCTGGATTTACGGAAGACCTGAACGATACGAACGAGCTTATGTAGTCATGGAAATAGATGTTGGACTGAAGCAGGGCGCCTATAGCAAACAGGCAATCGGATCTTTGGCAGACTGTATTATTCTCAGTTGTGTGTGCTTCTTGGTATATTTTGGCAGATGGAGAAGGCAGGATTTATATGTTTCCATCCTTCTGCTCTGATATCGATAATCTGAAGGGAAAATACAGGGTAAAATTTGTTGAAATGCTGGTTGTTTGTGTATTGCATCTTACTGAGGGATTAGAGGGGATCTGGATCATTAGCTCATACATAGAAGTAATAACACAGAAACCAGGCTGAAGATTCACATTCCAGATAGAAGTCATTGTGATTTTTGCAAACTTAAAGAAGATGGCTTGTTGACTACCTGCAATATTTATGGCTTCATTGCGTGTTATTTGCAACTGATGTAACGTCTAAGAGCAATAATCACAGGTCAGGAGTCTCAGAAGGACGTATTTAGAGGCATAACAAAAAAAAGTCATGTCTTCTAAAAAAAGACAATAACCTGACTTCTTTTCTTTTTTTTTTTTTTTTTTAAAACAACTTAAGAATACTGAGGCAATACTGAACAGTTTCATATGGTGGGGGTGGTTTGTGTGTGGTGTGTGTGTGATCTTAGAAACCCAGCTTTGCTCAACAGCTAATTTCGTCCTGTAGGATCCAATGGCAGCCTTTGAAATGTGCCTTCCTGACTCTCGTTGGGGTTTATTTTGTGTGTCTGTGCTAAAGACTTTTTGTGGAAGCATATAAGAGCCACATTCTCAACATACATGCCATAATTTGAATGTAAATTACCCTCACATTACATATGTTCTTAAAGGTGAAATGGCAAATTTGGAGGGCAACCTTACAAAGCTGTAAGATTCACTTCAGATATATTTCCTCTCCTACTGCTGTAATTTTGAATCTTTAATATTCCTGTAAAATGAAGAGCTTATTGTTTTTAAAGACTTTATGTTTTAAATGAGTGGAAAGATGCATAATCAACTCAAAAAGACAGGAAAAGATCAGCCTGTTTTTCAAGATATGGGACATTTTACTCTGTGTTTTGAATTCTAGAGACTGTTTTTAAAGAACACTTCTGCTCTGGTTTTTCGTAGTGCAACTTAATTTAACAAGAGAGTGCTTGATTTTCTTCTTCACATTTGGTGTAGAGCCAAGCTTTGTTAGTTTGAGCCTCTAAATAAAAATCAAAGGTCAGTATTCACAAAATGCCTGTGGCTTAAGATACATTGTAGTTTTTTCCTCATTATTCAGAGATTTTTGTGTATGAAGAAGTGTTTACGTATTTGAGTGAATATTGTATTTGCATGCATGGCAGTGGAATACCAACCAGTCTTCATGACTACATCAGTAGTGGTCCTAACAGCAGTCCTAAAGATGTGGGAAAGCATTGGTATGAAACTCCTGAACTATGCATCTCTTTGGTGTGATCTCTAAATTCTGGCTGAAGGGTCCTGTCCCATGGTGCGTTGTACCCAGTGATTCCTCTTCTTCCCCCAGCCCTGTGGATGCTGGGCAGAGAAGGTTTTCTCAAGTTTCCCCCAGTATCATGCTTCAGCCCCCAGAGTCTGTAATAACATCACCCCATACGTTGCTCAATGTGGGTCCATTCAGGGAATCAGCAGGTAGGGGACAAAAGGCGATGAAGGAAGTTGTGGTAATGATTGTCAAATATGTCAACAGAGATCAGGAGGGGAGTGAGAATGGCAAATGAGCATCATTTGTGTACTTAAAAAAAAACTGGGATTAGCAGTGTCTAAGCAGAGAGGCATTAAAAATGCCTAGCTCTTTTTTTTTTTTTTTTTTTAAAAAAGAATCCTGAAAGCAGTACTATGTGTCTTTATCCTTGCTTTGTTTCTTCTAATTATCTATCTTTTTTTTGTTGTTTATTCTATGCCCTTATTCTTCCTACATCTAGGGTGTTAGGGTTTTTTCTGTCTCCAGCTCTTAATTTCAGGGGTTGAATCTTGCGATGTTGGTGCGTAATGCCCAGCATGGACTATATTTTGCTGTGACCTAGTGGATATGATAATAATCAACACAGCTTGGGTGTTCGAGGCAGCGATCGTTGGACTAGAATTAGTGAATTACAATGTGCCTAGATATGTAATCTTTGCAACTGCAAAAGAGGCTGCAGTTGCATAGATTACATACCTAGGGACATGGTAACGAGCTTGGACCATGCACTGGCATCAGGTCAGCAGAAGTCACTTCTAGCCATTTTCATGGCCTTGAAGGGCCACAAGGACAATGGGCATTAGGAGACATTGAAAACATAGTGGGAAGAAACTTCCCTAGTGCCAGAGGGATGAAGTTGGGAGGTATTTGCTTCTTTATGTTCTGCCTAAAGAAAATCACATTGACAGCAGCTATAAAAAACAGCCAAACAAGCAACCCTAAAAACCTTTGATAATGTGCTGCTGCTTCTTGGTCCTCAGTCTGCTGGAGCATGGAGCCTGTTGGATGCATTTGCAGCACTGTAAGGTAATGCTGACCTTGGGATGCTTCCATCAAACACTCAGCTCTGAGTCTCTTTAGATGTGTTCTCCGACTTTCTGGATTTGCTGGCACTGTTGTATCCATTAAATACTGATTAGATTTAAGAAATCCAAGAGACCAAATAATGCTGTCATCTGTTCCCAACTTGTCTTAATAATATTGCCAGTAATATTCCAATATATCAATTCTAGGATATTCTATACCAAACCTGACGCATGAAACACAGGGACAGTATGCCTTTTTTATTTCAAAGGCAGAACAAAACCAGTTTATTTATTGATTGAATTTTGCTGTATTGCCTAGAGATGAGGGTAAAAAGTGAATTAGCTACTTTCAAGGACTGTTAGAGAAATACATCATTTTTCATAATGCTTGATGAATTGCTTACAGTACTTGTTTTACTTAAAACTTCAATTAAAGATTGCCCTCTAGTCAAAAGAAAAAATGTGATAAAAATGTGATTTGAAACTAGGCAGAAAATTTTCTAAAGCCCTTTGGGATTAATTCCAGTAATTATTCAATCTGACGTTTTCCAGAGAAATAACCTTTTGTGTATGAACTCCATTAATCATAATAACATAGTTCACATGTCAGATACTTCTGTCCAGTCACTTCATATTCTACACTTAGTAAAAGACTAATACATGTCTTCACTAAATAGGAGAAAATATTAAAATGTTTTCAACAAATCCCAGTGCACGTGTGTAGATTTTACCCCGGTTTTGGTGTTGTGAGGTGGGACGTGTGTTGCTCATGGCTACAAATACACTGAATTTCCAGGCTGTAGCTGTTGCCAACAACACGTTTCCTGCTAATTTTGTGTCATCTCATTCACAACACTTTGAGGACATTCTTGCTTCATTTTCTCCTCTGAACTGCCCTGAAGACATCTACTTTGTCTGCCTGGCCAGTTGTAAACACTTACTTTATTAACCTGTTTATGTCAATAATTGATCTATTGCAAGACATGTAAGTAGGAAATAAAAATTCTGCTCTAGATCACAGCATAAGAGTGAATAGTTTTTTTTTTCTCGAATATGAACTTATTACACATTGTTGGAACTGCACAGTGAATATCGAGTAACTGTCTTTGATGATAAGCAGCTCTAAGATTTTTGTTATGTTTGTTAGTGCTTCATCAACTGAAGATATTCGGTAACAGTACCTTGTGTTAAAAAGCAGTGGTTTAAAATTGCAGTGGTGATTAGATGTTCATATCTGAAGCATTTACCATTCCGTCCCTTTCATATTATGACATTGTTTTGTGCTTTTGGAACTGGAAAGTGGAATTATCTCTGTTGTCATGAGAAGTGATAAATATAATCTCTTACTCAATCTAGATAAAAGATGTAGGCAAGTGAGATTGCTTTTTAATACAGCTGCCTCATGCGTCTTCTGACTTCTCAAAAGCTGAGAGTGGAGAATAATTTCTTGTCTTTAGAGATTTCCTTTGTATTGTTTTTTACATTTTTTTTTTTATTTTACTTTTTGCTTAAAGAGCCATAGATGTTGTACCTAGGCTGTTGCTCTGACTGATGCTTTCAGTTCAGGATTTTTGTATGTCAGTTGTCATTCTTTGCACACTCCAGTAGATGGCAACTCCAGTCTTCTTGACATTTAAACTCCATTCAAACTAGAAATATTTCCTGTGCCCCCACCCCCCCATCTCATCTATATAAATGACTACAAGTTTCACAGAAACGTGATTCAATTTTACTTTTATTGAAATCACCACAGAGTATCTGATTTGAACTCAAACAGTACCAAAAACAAAGAGAGAAAAAAAGAAAAAGGAGAGAGCTATAAGCACCAGTCCTCCTGGATCATTAAAGCACACACTGAGTTCCCCATAACTTTAAAAAATATTTTAGGAGTTTTCACAAAAAGGATTAGCACCCAAACCTTCTTTTTATGTGAAATAAATGAATGGATTGGCTGCAGGCACAGCATATACTGGCTTTTAAGTTTGCTGGTTTGACTCTAAAACGTGTAGTCTATACCTCCCCATCATTAATGTTAAAGTATCTATTTTTGCTCTGCTCAGTCAATACTTGATCAGACTTTGAAAAAGTTGCAGATGATATTTCTTTCTGATTTAGGTAGTGACGCAGCTTGCCTTGGGTGAGGGCAAGAGCAGAACCAGGGGTTTGCTGCATTGTATTAGACATGAGAATATTCTCCGATTCCCCCTCCTGCTGAAAGCGCTGCTCTGTTCAGTCTTTCTGCTTTTATTCCATCCCATCAATTGTATTGCCAAAGCATCAGTGCAGCGGAGTCTATTTCTCTGTTTTCCTCCACTGACTTTCACAACTTAAATACTTGCCTGTAGAATTTCAAGGCATAAGACAAAGCATCTCTCTGTGAATGAATGCCAGACATCAACAACAAGCACAAAAGATTGTGCTTGCTCTGCCTGGGATGGAGACTAATGATCATAACAGTCACACAAAGGACCCTTTCTCTATCTCTCTGTATCGAGAGTATAGTTTAATTTTCAAATCACTTCCACTTCATCTAGCAAGGTTTTATTTTGCAGTTGATGGTTAAAAAGGGGCACAGTAGGGGGCAGTTAATTTTTTTTTTTTTTTTTAATAAATGCATATCTAACTTCAAAAGAATACATGCTACTTATCAGATGATGATGTTGTTGTTGTTGTTTGCCTACTCGATCCATAGAGAGTTTTCAGTAATTACATAAGAAACTTTCAAACTGTCACAATCTGAAGCATCAGTGATGCTATTTGACACTAAATCTTATGGTCACAGACAGATAAAAATATTTATTGGTTAAAGCAAATTGCAAAAGGTTCTAAAGCAGAGCAATGCTTAAGGCCATATTTAGATCTTCACACTTTTATGGGTTTAGTAAAAACCTTGATTTTCAACCCAGACTTGATTAGTCTATGGATATTTTTACTTCACAGAAACGGTATTAAAATAAATTATGCTCATATAGGACAAGCAGAATATTGGTCCATTTAAGCCTGACTGATTTTTATGTAACAAATTACTGAGCAAGGTAATTAAATCTCTTTTGGATGCCTGTTTCATCTCTGGAAAGAATCCCAAGAACCTCAGAAAACTGACTTTCGGGTTATATACAGGTCCTGGGTCTAGTGCAGCTAAGTGGCTTGTTTCTCATTATCGCATTTAATGCTACAGAAACTACTCCACCAGAGTCTTTATTAAAACTTGCTTAAGGCTAGCATTTTCCCTTGGGTCAATAATGACTTTAGAGGAATGGATGTAGAAGCAAGATTTGTTCTAGCTACTGGAATGAATTATGTCTCATTGGGTCCCCCAGGCTAGTATTTCAAATTCGCCAACAGGCACTTCATCAAAAATTCTATTCCAGTATTGAAAAGACCTTGTGCTCCTATTAGTAAATGCAGAGCATACATTTGATGATCTTCCCCCACACCCAAACTATTTTACTATATATTTTTCTCCCATAAAAGCCCATTGAATTGCCACACACATCAGTGAAGATGTGGTTTAGAACTGTATCCTGAAGATCTCATGCACTGGGGAGAGGTTTGCTGGTTATTTCTGAATAAAATATGGAACACAAAGCACCAAGCTAACTTCTGTGGTCTTCCTACTGGTAAAAGCCATTAAAATCCTACAGCTCATTCTCCTGGTGTGAGTACAGTATTTGTGAGGGGTAGCGCAGAAATACCATTTCCTCCTGCAGATTCTTTCTCATAAGTAATCCAGGCAAGATCAGCATTGCTTATTATTGTGTATCATAGAATGGTTTGGTTTGTAAGGGACCTTCAAAGGTCATCTAGTCTAAGCCTCTTGCAATAAGCAGGGACATCTGCAACTAGATTGGGTTGCTCAGAGCCCTGTCCAGCCTGACTGGGAATGGTTCCAGGGATGGGGCATTTACCACCTCTTTGGACAACCTGGCCCACTGTCTCACCACTCTGTCCTGGGTTTGGCTTACTCCCCACCTGTACAGACAAGTATCTCAGCTATTAGAAGTAAGCATTCCTCTGCTCAAGAAAGAAGGTATAATGGGTACACACCTGCATGACCATAGAAAGGACATGAGGAAGTGGGGTGGAAAACCTACCTTTGCCCTAGAGGTAGTACATGAGTTGCAAGGAAAAGCAATGACAATGTAGTTGTCGTTTTTTAACCCCAGCCAGCAACCAACCACCACACAGCTGTTTGCTCACTCCACTCCTCACAGTGGGATGGGGAAGAGAATGGGGGGGGGGAAAGTAAACCTCAGGTTTTGATAAAGTTAGTTTAATAGGACAGAAAAGGAAGAGAAAATAAAAATAGTAATGATAAAAGAGTATACAAAACAAGTGATGCACAGTGCAATTGATCACCACTTGCTGAGCAACGTTCAGCCCGTCCCTGAGCAGTGATTGCCGCTCCCCAGCGAGCGAGCTCCTCGTTATATACTGGGTGTGATGCCATATGATAGGGCATATCCCTCTGGCCAGTTTGGGTCAGCTCCTCCTGGTTGTATACCCTCCTTGCTTCTTGTGCACCTCCAGGGCAAGAGAAGCTGAAAAGTCCTTGACTTAGTTTAATCACTACTTAGCAACAATTAAAACATCTTTTTATTAGCAAGGTTATTCTCATACGAAATCCAAAACACAGCACTATACCAGCTACCAGGAAGAAAATTCACTCTATTCCAGCTGAAACCAGCACACACTCTCATCATAAAAAATGTCTTCCTTAAATTTTCTGTCCTACTTATATGAGCAAGTATTTCTGAAACGTGTGGCTCCTCAGTAAGTAAAAACAACTGACATTTTTTCTAGTCTGGAAAATATGCTTATGCTGATGGTGAGATAAAATATTGACTTAGAAAAGACTTCGGATTTATGATCCCAAAACCAAATTGCTCGCTTTCCCATTACTGGTCTGGATTTTAAAAACGATCATGTGAAGTTTACAAAATGTAGTAATATAGAAGCATTTGGTCTCTTTCAGTGTTTTTATAAGCTGAAGTATCTGTTGAAATGCAGAGGTGTTTGATATTAAAAAGAGATTGCTAGTGGATAATAGGCAGACAGGTGTTTGGCTTTTCTTTGTGCTTGTCAAGGACAATGTCTTCCAGCACATTACTTGCATAGTTCACAAGCACATTCACATTCTCATCTTATTTTTTCTTGCTGACTGGATTTTCCCTGAGTGCTATATTCAGACATTTCAAATGCAACATTACCTAAGAGGTGCTATTAAAATCTGAATCAAACAGCGAATGTTGTGATGGATATTATACTTTAACTGCTACGTCTGTAGCCGATATTAAAGATAAATAATTATTTATATATATATGCAGTGAAATTCTTCCTATAAGTATTTTCACGGTTTATTTCTAGCCTAACAACTGCAGGAATTGGAAAAAAAACCCCACCTTCTCCTTTTGTTGTATACCATACATCACATTCCTTACTTTTCATTCCAAAGTAGATTTTCCAGATGTTTCTCTACGAAACAGAATAGACTGGTTTAGCAACCATAAAACTAAAAATATTTACTTTCCTGCCAGGTATTTATTCTGTATTAGAATTTTAGAGAATACCATTTTGGACATCATGGTAAGGCTAATTTGAGGAAATTCTGTGTATAGGAAAGTTTTTCCTGAAGTTTGTAAGGCTGATACACCATTTCATATAGTAGGAAGGAGAAAACCCCACCTTTTTAAGAAATTTGTAACCCAGTCTCCTCAATCAAAGTATCAAGAAATAGAAGGAAAAAAAAAAAAAAAAGTCAAACATTTAAATGCAGTATTTTTTCCAGTCTATGATTTTACATACTTCTAAGATCATTGAGTGCAACCATAAGCCTAGCACTGCCAAGTGCACCACTGAACTATGTCCCTGTAGTCCATTTCTCTTACTGTGTATTTAATCCCTAAGAAAAAAATGCAGTTTTAGTGAGACATATCTTGTGCAGGAACTTTCTCCATTTAGTTTCCGCTTTAAACAATAGTGCTCCAATACAATAATGGAGCTTATTTAGGTGCTTCTTTTATTTTTGTCTTCTAAAAATATTTTCACTTAAATCTAAAATGTTACACTTCAGTGTTGGGGTTGTGTTGTTTGGGGTTTTTTTGTTGGGTTTTTTTTTTTTTTTAGAATATGGAGAATAGAGAGAAGTTAAGAAAATGTGTTCTGATTGTCTAAAGATCCCCTGGAGCTGAAATGGATTCCCACCAAAATCATGGGATGTAAATGTCTGAAGTACCTTTAAAGTTTTGGGTCTCAGCCCAATCAATACTTTGGAGCCTCCTTATAATCGTTTACTTGGAAGTTCTTATCTAACCCAGTCTTCATGAAGAAATACAAACTACTATGAATAAGAGTTAAAAAGCCCCTCTGTTCTGTTTAATGTGATTCTTTCTATGGGTTGTAGCTGGGAACCTTCTAGTTCATAGAAGTGCAGCGGATTTAAGAGATCACCTGATCCATCTTTTTGCTCTAAGGCAGTTTTAGATTTGTCACTCCTGACACATCATCTCCTCCTGTAAATGCCAGAACTGAAGGCTTCTCCAGGAAATCTATTCCCGTGCTTCACTGTTCAAATTCTGACGATTTAACAAGCCCATTGCATCCAAGTTTTTATTATTGATGGAGTTTTTCCTGGTCTTTTGTAACTGCTTTAGATCTTCTTTGAATCCACTCTAAATGGTGCACGTTTTCTTGATATATGGTGCCAAAAAAAAGCCATGATATTCGGGCTGAGACCTTGCTAGTTTAGGGAACATCTCCCTGGCTGCAGTTGGGTTTTTCTGCCTGAGAATGGTTCTTGCCTTTTCCACAGCTGGGTGACACTGATAACTCACAGTCAGTCTGTGTTGCATAAAAGCCCCTAGAACCTTTTCTGCAGATTCTATACAGAGCTACTAATTCTGTGTTTGATAGCTGGTTATTCCTGACTGAGTGAACATCTTGCACATGACCCCATTGGATAGCATCTCTTCTTTTTCTTTTTTCTTTTTTTTTCTTTTTGAGGACATAAGTGCAATTTGTCAGAATCATTTTGAATTTTCATGCTGCCCTCCAGAGTACTTTCAGTGCTTCCCAACTTGATGTCACCTCCAAATTTAATAAGCATATTCCGTGTTCTGTCACCTAGGTCATTAATGACACTATGAAACATTGATGGACCCAGGAAAGACCTTTCTGTGTCATTTCTAAGTGAGTCAAAGAATTGCTTTTAGGAAGCAAGCTCATTATATGGCATGGATAATTATATTACATTAATGAATCCGTGTGAAAGGAAGAAGTATCCACATCTAGCAGTGATGATAGATGAACTCACCTATAGCAAGATTTCCTGTTCTCCTCTCAAGTTTTGCCTTACCTGAAGTTCTCTGACTTTGCTTCATTACCATCTAAGCCTCACAGGCAGGACACAGGAAGAACAAAACAGAATTTTCTCCTTCTCACTCTAGGGCTGAACTGGGCGTTTAGAGTCCTGTGATGAGAAAGAAAGGGTGTGTAGGTAATGTTCATAAGCAGTGTTTAAGTAACTATCTTAAACAATGTTTAGATACCATTGGTTAGGAACATAAACGTTCCTCTGCCTGCCCAGAAAGGCTGTAGAGTACACGTAAACTCTGCAATTTAAATAAGGAGATCTGCAAGCACTTGGAAGAAAAAGGATTTTCGTCCCATTTGCTCTGATCCCATGGGTGTTTACACAGCTGCAGCCCCCATCTTCTCCATGTCAATTGTGTAAGAGAGTTTCCCATAAAGCTGGATGATTCTAAGCATTCACTTAAATGCACAAATCACTTTGTGCTGAATTATGTATTTTTTTAACTTTTAATATGAAATAAGATTCTAAAAAATGTTTTCAGTGTTCTGCTGTGGCAATAGATGTATCTCCTCATTTCTAGCTGTAAAGTTTCTGTGAGAATACACACTGCATTCATATATCCTCTCTCTTTGAGTTCGATATAACATTTGAATTACTGATTACATGCGTTATGTGCAAATATCCATGGAGCTGGACAGCTCTGACCCTGAGGATTCTCAAAGGCATTAACTATTTCAGTGAAGTCCAGGAATATATTATATCCAATAAATTGCAGTTACATTTGCCTGGCTTAAACTGTAACACCTCAGTGTCATCCCACTTAGTCAATCAGCATCGTATATGCAGATTATATTTAACTAGGAGACTCTTACAGCTTTGGTTTGCTGACCTGAAGTAAAGCTTCTGTTGTTTATTCAGCGGTATTATTCTTCTAGGAATATACTAAAAGAGTTTTGGTTTGGTTTGCTGGGAATGGTTATATACAAGACCTTC
>VWZK01004965.1:43479-77712 GCA_013396935.1 Baryphthengus martii
CCCCCAATGATAAGCTGATACGATTTTTTGTTATCTACCCAGCATTTCAATGAAACTTTGTCTCATGTGGAATAATGTATTATAGTATTACTTCCAATTTATTTGACACCTGTCCAGTACTCTAGACACTTCTAGCTGTCTAAAGTACATCTGTAGCTTCCAGTACAATAGTATTTTTGCACTTCCAATATTTTTCTTTGTCATATCTATTCAAAATACCTCTGTGAAATATTCCTGCTTATAAATAGATAAAGTAGACACAGACATAACAAACCACCACACAGGAATCCTATGTTGAAGCAGAGATTTTGTGCTTCAGAAGTCACAAACTGACACCCCGGGCATCCAGCCCTTTTCTTCTGTAGCTTGTTGCATAAAACACATTGCACTCGGTTCATTCCCGCATAGTGATTTGGATTTTGTGCCTTTGAGGTTGTAATACCTTAATGAGGCATATAAAGAAAAAAGAACAGCTTGTCCAGGCCTACCTTATCCTTTTGTATTTCTCATTCTTTGATTTTTATCTCAGGTTTTGTGTCGTTGTCACCTGCCTCTCAGAAGAGGTTGACTGTCACACACAGGCTATTTTGTGACTGTCCCAACACCCAGGCACTCACATGCCCCATCTCATCAGCCCTTGGTAGACGAGATAAGTCATGCTGTTTTCTAGTTACACATTTCCACCACAGGATCTGTAAAGGGCTGGCAGCAGGTGGACTCAGAGCTATTCTGCTTGATCTTTTTAACATCAGAGGCTTAAAATCTCTACAGAAGTATTTCGCTGAATCATGTTACAGTTTTTAAATGCTCTGTATAATATGAAATTTCTCCCAGTGCATCTTCAAATCTCATGTTCCTTGTTAAATGCTTAGGGGATTTTTTTTTTTTCCCAATGAGCTGAAATCTATCATCTCTATTACTAATTATCATTTTCTTCTCATTTAATCTTGCTACTGCTTCTTCCTGTAGGGCATCAGCCAATCCCACTGCTTTGTTTTGGGAGGTTGCAGCGGGAGATGGCCGTATGGGAACAGCCACATGGGCTTGGGGTGCTATTTTTTCTGTATCCAAGCATCACCTATGCAGAAGCATTTGCACAAACAATCCCAAACGCAGCCCCAATGCCTTTGGGATCTGCATATTTCTTGAAGCAGGTAATGTCTGCAGGTGTGTCCCGTGATGCACCATGTCTTGCTTGACTGACCCGGGAAAAGGAGGTAGACCAGTTCCTAGACGGCAGTTGAATATTTTCAGATGCGTTGTGTCTTGTACTCACTCACTGTCATGAATCGCAGATAAAGGAGCAAATCTTCCCATATTTTATTTGCCTGGACCTCCCTGTGTCACAAGCATGCGGAAAGCTTGACTGAGAGGTGTTTAGCCACTACTGCCTCCAGAAGGGCCATTTTACCCTGTGGATTAACGTATATTTTGGGCATGAGCTTCCTCCCTTATAGGCTACATATCCCCACTTCAGTTCTCTCTTCTGTGTCCATATTTTTCTTCTCAAATCAGGCAACCACAGAGATGCTTCTTTTTCTGCCCAGAGTGGAATCTCAGAGCTGGAACTGGACAAAACACCTGTAAATTAACAGTTTTAAGACAGGAATCACTGGCTGCACTTGTAGACCTTTCTCCTCTCCTGCAAATCTCAGACATTTGTAAGGTCAAAATAAGCCCAAGCTGGCCAAGGCTTCTTGGCTCTTTGTGAAAAGCTAGGTTAAAACATGACTTATGCATGGAGACTGGGAAATTACAGCTGGCTTTGAAAGGTAGGAAAGTAGGGGCTGGAAATTTGTGAGGTCAAGACTGTAAGTAATGAGAGAAGAGAGAAAATAGAGGCAGAATTGCTTCAGAAGGATTTAAAGCAGAAAGTTATTGATATGGAGAAATACAATACTGGACAAAAGCAGGAAAATCCAATAAATTTACAGGTACTGACATTGTGAGAAAGCTGCAGGAATTTGATAGGGCTGGTAGAAACAATTTAATTTTGAAGACAAATGTTATACAAATATAGACGTCTAGTGATCTACTGCTTGTTATCTTAGGAACAAAGATGTGTCCAATACAACTGATTTATGAAAGGGTGCTGGTACCTCAAGATCTGCAGAAGCAATTCTGTGGTCTGTTATAAAGCTTCCAAGACCATATTCATTGGATTTACTCACAGCAGAGAGGGGTAGAGCATATGGGTGATATAGTTTCACCTGCTTAGCATATGGAAGAAATGGTGTAATGCCAATTTGCTGCTGCCTTGGTAGGTTGCCTAATAATTTGGGACAGTTGCATGTGCAATTAAAATTAAAATCTGTGAACATAAAGATCCTCAGTACCTTTGGAATAAAGAAAAAAAAAAAAAAAAGAGGGTAGTAATAGTAAGGAAATCTAATAGTGGAATTTTAAAAGGACGTTTAAATTAAATTCTTGGCTCTCTAAACGTGGCAGTGTTTGATGTGGTTTTGATCAGTGCAATATGCTATCCTTATATCAGCACAGAAACGAGGTTTGTTCACAGTAAAGTCAGCATCAGGTTCCTGTGGGTGGTGGGGGACGTCTCTTTATTACGAGCACTTGCTTTAAGTGGGACAATCAAGTTAAATATGGGTCCATGTCTGTAGGCACAGAAAGCCAAGCTAAAAGTCCATTTCTGTTCCTCATGCAAAAGCTTCATAGAGCTGAATCATGGCTTTGCTGTGCGTATCCCAGAGCCTGGGAGACATTCATACAAGCAGGAAAGGTCATACAATGCCTCAAAGAAATTGCTCTAAACTGTGTAATCTATAGGGGGAATAAGGAAGATACATAGGTTTTTGTTGTTTGTTTTTTTTTTCTCCCTTCCAGGAATTTACCCTACATTTCTGCTTTGAACAGATGTCTTAAAAAAAAAAAATGTGTGGGAAATTTCCAGGAAAGTCTCATACAGTTGAATTCTGTTTCTGGAGTGTGATAATGATTTCAGAAATGACTGGTGCTATTATTTTGTTTAGTTTGCAACATTTTGTGTTTCAATTCTTTTTTTATTATGCTTGCACAAATACAGATAGCTGTGATACTAATCACTGTACTAAATCACTGGGGAAAAGAAAATATAGAGAATTTCTTTTTTTTTTTTTTAAATAATATTTTCCTAGGCTTGTGAAATGTTCGCATACATTTTTTGCTTCCTTCCCAGATTTAATTGATATTCTTGTCTATCAGTGAGGGCAGTCATACTAGTCATTGAACAACTTTAAGCCCGCCGTTCAAAATAAGCCTTTGTTTTTATCCTGTACGGCAGGAGAGACTGAAGGCTGAATAATCAACAAGCAGCAAGGCAGAGAAGAGGCTTGAACAGAGATATTTTGAGGGACAACATATTCAGCAGTGGCTTAGCCAAGCAGAAGGTGTTTCCATTTAAGCCTCATGAGCTCTTTAGGTATTGACAGGTCACAAGTCCAGACACTATTTCATGGGTGAAAGAGAATGACTTGGAGGAGTGAGGAGGCCTAAGAAAGCGTGCTGAACCATCTCACGTCAGGTTAAAAAACCCACACAGTTATGGAAATGAAGCAAAATCTTGAGCACATGTAAGTGTTCTGCAGAATATTGGGTGTCTAACAGACAAAACCTAGCTTAAGTAGTGGATGTATGGAAAGGGGGAATTTGATTTATGAAAAGGGCCATGAAGATAATTTTGATTCTGTTGTAAGACAAATTAGTCGTTCTGCTAGCTAGGCGGTCAATTTGAGATTGTTTCTATGGAAAGACATTGAACAGTAAACAATAGAAATGCCACCAACGGGAGTAAACCTTCAGTCAGGCTTTTGATGTGGATCCAAAAAAGCAGAAAGGACATAAGAATCTAGGAACCCAAGACACAAATGACTAAAGCATCAAGCTCTCAGGCCCATAACTAGCCTTTATGACAACATTGTTGTTATTAATCTACCTTCACCTTGCCCTTTCGCACTCCCCATAATGCACATCTCAATTAGACTTCTTGGGAAGGGAGATAGGAGTCTAAGGACGCTGATGGAGGGCTTGGAGTTTTATTCTGGAGGTGTGTCTATGTGCTTATACATATGGATAAGCTTTTGCATGTGTTTGTGTAACAGAAAATAAATGTTAGTTAGCATTTGTAGGCTTCACTGAAGTGATTTAGAGGGAGTAGGTGGTTACTGCCCTAGAACATGTAAGGGGCTTGACAATATGAGAGAGTAGGAGGATAATTAAGATTGCAAATATTATTTATGGTTTGTAGTTACTGTAGCTAACTCTTCTGTTTCTGGATATCCAAATATTTAAGTTTTCTCTAAATTCACATATCTTTGTTTCTTGCAAAACATTCTTAATTTTGTTTTAATAAGGGAAACTTCTAACCGATGGGCGTGCATAGAAACACTTGAAACAGTCCCTTAAGACATAAAGCCAAAAGACAAATAAGCATAACACAAAACTATAGTAACTGCATTTAAAAAATTACTTAGGTAGAAAAATGTTTAGATTATTGCCTTTTAAAAACAAATATTTGCAGATCATATTTACAATACAGAGTATTTCACACTGTTTATGAAGCAGTAAACAGGTCTGTTCATTTTCAGTGCATTCTTTTAAAAAGATTATCGTATCTAAATACTGATTTTACAGTGTTCACTTAAATACAATGCATTACTTGCACAATTAATATTTTTTACGGTCTGTATTTGTGGAATCACAAAGTGGCTGTTACTATTCACAGTTCAGGTGGAGACTTGCCTCTTGTTTACTGGTGAGAGATACAATATGGGCCTAAATTCTCATTCCAGTTCACTGGATTACCCAGTTAATCCTGCCATTGTTGTGCATTGTTTCCTAACAGAGCACAACTGATATTTCACAGCTACTACACAAATACTTCATATAGATGGGAGAACGCAGTTTGTAATTTCCTTCAATGACCTCTGAAGTCAGTGAGCTTTTTCACTCACCATCATAAACTCATTGTCAGGCACAGGTGATTAGACAGGATCATGACTTCTAGTTCAAGAAACTGAAAACTGGTCTATATTCATGAATGTGCTGTGTAATAGACTGCTATAAATCCAATTAGGTTATTAGGATTTATTTCCAAAGGGAAGAATCATGTTCACAGTTAACATGCTAGATTCAAGGTTTACAAAAATAAACAATTATATTAACACTTCTTTTTTCTTACAAGAAAAAAAATATCAGAAATGATAGCAAAACCAGCTAAGTCAATGTAATTCAAAAGTCAATTCAAGTCGCAACTCATGAGAATACCAAACCAAAACCTTTTGTGATATTCTATATTCTGAAGAAAATATTTTGCTGCACCAGTTTTTGCTGCGCTGCAACATTTCTCTGAAGATACTTAGTAGTGGATTAATTTCATAATTTCATGACTTTTAAATACTGTCCTGATATTGTTCACTACAGCATCACTACAGCTCAACTCTCTCCCCATCACTCCTGGGGAGCTGCTTCTTGATGGTTGGGCTTGATGATCTTTAAGGTCATTTCCAACCTTAATGATTCTTTGATTCTTGTGCTGAAGTGCAAACAAGTCTGAGCAAACATGATAACTGAACATCCCCATGATACTACACATTACTTTGTAAATCACATATTAATGCCAGCTTGAACATTCATAGAAACATCCTCTCTGATGTTTCAAAAGAAAAAGTTGTTCTGTTCTGCCATACCTGCCATCTTAAATGCTATATGTTCTCAAAGCTACCCCATGGTTTTAGTTTTATAAGAAACCGTTGAAATATGCAGCAACATTTTTAGACTACTGTATTAATCTATGGTAATTTTGCAAGCAACATATTTTATCTTTATAAACAACTGAGAAAAAAAATGAGGTTCATCTGTCCTGTACACATTAGCAGAGTTCCCATGGCAAAATTGAGATCTGATCATATAATTAAGGACTTTACAATAAAATGCACGTGTGAAAACGGGGAAATTCTAGCTGAGCAGGCAACTGTAATACTAGTATTTTATTTTCAAGAGTGTGGTTCTGTAATTTGAGCAAATTTTGGCGTAAAAATGAAGTAGCAGTTGAAACAATATTTAACATAGTGCCTAATATTGGGCATTGCACTTAGCACTGAAAATATTAAATATGTCAGTCAAGAAATCATGGCCATTTTGAATTTTGATTTATTTTGCTTATAGAAAGGTAAAACATATTGGGTTTGAATGTTACAAGCATTACATACACACATACAAATGCACAGGTATGTGTCATCCAGATTTCTTTTTTCCTTGATAAAATTTGGAGTTATATGGAATGTTGGACATAGCTTTCTGAGGCACCAGTTCATGCTTCTGCATGTTGTTGCAATTTGGTTTAGAGGTCAAAATTAGTATTTTGGAGAGCATAATGTGATTAGAAGTAGAGAATTTTGCTAGGAGATGCTATTTGTTGTAATCAACTGCCCTGAAATTCATCAGTCAAAAAGAATGCTGGCATAGGCAGCCATTCTGCTAGCCCTCTTGTGGTTTGTTTTTTTTTTTTAAAAAAAATTCTATTCTTTAGCTGTATCAGATAGTTGATGGACATTCTTATGTTGATTTAGGAAGTTATCTAAGAAATGAGATTTTTATCCTTGAGTATATAGATATCCCTAAATGTGTACAGACAGTTGTACATTTAAGGCAATTTAAAAAAAAAAATAAAAAAAAAAAATACCTCTCTCTGTCTAAAGAGAAGCCTGTGAAATATTAATTTTATAAATAGTTTCTTTTGTTTTGCTTGAGAATGTGATATTAGTCAGACAGGCTCACCAGAAACATTTATAAGTACCTCAGCTGATATGGTCATGGCTTTGAGGTTATCTCCTCCCCGTCTTGCCCATGCACATCAGGACTACAAACCATCAGTGGGTGTAAACCCACTGGCCGGAGCGGTCACCCTCCTCTAGCATTGCTGCCTTTTGACCAATTTTCCTACATTATGGGGAAGCTTCCAAAATCAATTGATATTGGCCATTGCTGACCTCCAAGTAGAGACTAACCCCACCTTAAAATTACTGAAATTGAAAGTATACAGATTTATAAATGTAAAATAATAAATTATGTTATGAATTATAAAATTATAAAATTATTAAAATAATGGAATGTCCGAGTCTTTAAAAGGTGACATTATTAAATACAATTTCAAAAGCCTGTCTTGAAATGATTTTGTTCTATCCATTCTGCTCCTGGAGGTAACACTTCCTGATCCCATATAGATATCTCAACAGGGAAGAGCTCACTTGATGTATTTAGAGGCTTGTTCTATGTGGTTACAGAGCACTTTGCAACACTGACTTGTTAAACACTTTCCAGTGGCCAACCTTAGTCAACCCATCTGTGTTATGTGAAGTCCTTTTGAAGGTCAAGCCTCAAAGACAGTTTCAGGACTGAGGCCAAAATGAGTTTATGCTTTGTAGATACACTTTTGCTCTTTCTGCTGAGCGGGTCACTGAGTGGCTCTGTGTGCATTCAGGAGTCATGCCCTTGCAGAGTGTAATTCGAATATCTGTATGATATTTAATCTGAGAAAATAACTGTTTCTGATCTTTTTTGGAATTAATCTCTCACATATATGAACAAAACTAAAACAAAGGCCAGTATTGCATGTTGATGAAATGGATTATTAAGGCAAAATATTTTCTCTAAATTGTGCTTGTTGACCATTAAACCCAGGCTAGTGCTCTCTTATTTAATCTCTGTTACCTCTTGATTTTGTTCTGGGACTGAATTTCACATGTACTCTGCATAAATATTTTAATGTATGTATAATTATCCTTTACATGGACAACAGCATGTTAGCCAACTAGTATACACAATTCATTACTGCCAATTTGTGTCATCTTTTGTCTTGGAGAAAGCTCTTTTTTGATTCTTGTGTGGTTTTTCCTTTTTCTTCTCCTCAATTTTGCAAGTTTTAATAACAGTTACAGGGGAAAAAAAAAAAAAAAACAAACCCAAAAAAAAACCAAACCACACAACCAAATCAAAAACACAAAATAGGAGAAAAAATAACCTTTTCTTCTTGTCAAAACAGCCTGTTGTTATGCATCTAGGTATTAATTAATTGTGAGAATCCCCTCTGTTCTCTAAGAAGCAATCATAAGGGTATTTTCCTAACCCATGCTGTTATTGTAACTTTTCTATTAAAATAACCTTCTTTTACCGCTGGTTTCAAGACTGCAGAACAAAATGGGCATGTGCCATGACATTCTTGCGAGCCATACTCAAAGGTGAGCTGTGTTCTGCATTGTTTCCCAAATTAAGTCTTAAACTGGGGTACATCCCTTTAACAGCCCCCAAAATACTGGTCTTTAACATAGGCAATCTCATCTCCATCATGCATTCCTTAAAGGGAGGCCATGAACCAAATATATTTAGAATTTCCTGGAAATTTCCTGAGAGCTCATGAAACTCTAGAAGATTCTTCCAGAAGCCATAGTGCAGTACAAGTAGTGGAGGACAGCATAGTTTCACAAGTGAAGTCTTTACACTTCTCTACCATGTAAAAGATCATTAGAAAAAGAAAAATTTCATTCCTGTACTTGCTCCTGTGAGATAAAGGAAGGGGGAAAAAAAAAAAAAAAAAGAAGAAAAGACTATTCACTTTATACTAGAGAAGTAATATGCATCATGGCACTACTTTAAGATGAGATACTTCCTACCCGTTTCACACTTTAGAAATAATTATTTAACACAGCGCAACCCATTTTATTCACAGTAACTTTTTCTCAGTAATTTACTTAGTAGTTTTGAAGTGAAAAGCATCATGCGGTGTGGAAAGCCACAGAGCTTCTCCTGCCGGGCTTTAGTTTATTTTTTAAAATTTCTTTAGGCGTTTGATCATCATGGAGTTGACTCACTCTTAACACTAATTACCATGATAAAGAAAACTTCACTATTAGAACTGGACTGGGAACTGGAAGTAGAGTCTAGTTCCCATAGACTATGGATTCGATTGATTCAATTGCTGTCTGGTTGGTGTACATCATGACCATGTGCAACATGCAGAATCTCCACAATTGTTCCTGTTTTAATTAAATAATTAATTTTTATGGGAAGCCTTTATTCAAGTATAACTTTGTAGATAATGTAAATGAAATTGTAGGGTATGGCATGTAAGAATGGAGTAATAAATAGGAAGTGTGGAATGCTATGTTGTGTTACTATTGCAATTGCTATTGAAGTCACCGCAGAGCCAAATTAGGGAATTATTAGAATAATGCTATTCAAAATAGCTGATATCCTTATATGTTTAAAAATAGATTTAATTTGGAACATCAAAATTTAAGATATTAAAGAGCGAAAGAAGAAAACCAGATATTCTAAACAGCTGCAGATGCCTGCGGAGGACTTTTAATAGTGTCTGTTTTTTACTGAAATTTGCAAACTTCCATATTTGTCTCAGTATAAACCATGAACTATTCCCCAGTAAGAAAAATCTTCTGCAGTGAGTAACTCTGTACAACTCCAGATCAATAGCTCACCTCCAAAGCCAATGCTAATTGATAAAGGAAGGTATATCTAGGGTAATTTAAGAATTTAAATTCTGCAGACTTTCAGTCATTTTGAATTTGTACACACTTGTCTCATTGGCTGAATTTTTAAAAGCTTCTAAAAGAGCTAAAAATAGCTTAGTGGGATATAAATATGGCGGTCACAAACCAAATCCAAGCACATTTTAATATTCTTTGAATGGCTAGTCTTCCTTTGTCACCTTTGAAGACTCATTCAGTTTCATTTATGAACATCAGAATGAGGGTGGTGCAAATTAGCATCAGTCTCAAAGTTATTTGAGGTCTTGCACTGGAACTACATGTTTCAGTCTGCTGTGATTTCATTTGACGTTCTTGAATTTTTTTTTACATTTCATTTCCTACCAGAAGTCTCTGTGGTAATCTACCAAAAGAACTACCTTGCTTTTAACCCTTTTGCAATATATATGTGGTTTTCATTGTGCTGGAAGATGGTATAACAAGGAAATGTGAAAAAATAGGATTAACTTTATCTCTGGTTTGTTTGTTTGTTTGGGGTTTTTTTGTTTTAAAAGGCAGAGTGTAAACTGTGCAGTGGATTTGTGTGTTGCATATTCATTTACTTTTCTTTCATTTCTGTTAGAGGTGAGATGAGCTCAAATAGCACTTAACAGTTTCAATGCCGTCATTATCAGCATAGCAGAGGTAACTTGTGATACTGCACATTCACAGTAATAACTCTTTTTGGAGGCATTTATGTGGATCTGCAGAACTATTCATTCTATTACTCTGTGGACCAGGGAGGGATAGTCAAATTAATTACTGCCTTATGAATATAGAAGATAAAGGGCCAAATCCAATTAAAGACCTCAGAGTCTATGAGCTCAGAATTACAACATGAACATTTTAAGTGATTTTTTTTTTTGATTTTTTTTTTTTTTTTACCATAGGGGTACCAGAACCTGGGCTATACACTGTGAATGTTGAAAAAATGTGAAGATTTTCACATAGGAGATTAACTGTGCTGAGTACAGCTGGAGCTTGCATGCCTTCTGGATCTTAAAAAGCAGTTAGGGCTGGAAGGAGAAGGCACGTTTAAATCACATAGAGGTTATTCTGCCTTTTTTTTTTTTTTTTTTTTTTTTTTAATAGTTCAGTATTACTCAGGAATGAGAGACCTTGGTCTGATTTTTCTGTTGTGGAGATTCACAAATCCTTAGAAATATATTTCTGGACTGGTTGTATATTTTTACCTATCCTCCTGAAAATGAGCAGTGGGTGCAGCTTGGGATGAAAGGGTCAGAGGGACTCCAGGTGTAGGAGCCCACCCCAGCATATCCCACCTGGGGACCACAGGCAAGGCTTTGGGACAGGTTTACATTTGTTTTTCCTTTTGAATCCACCAGTCTTGCATCCCTACCTTTGTGAGGTGGAGGAATCCCTTTGCTTCCCAGCTCCCATTTGATCCACTTAACCCAAGTCATCTGTTTGATGATTCCAGAAACACAGCTCATATTCACTAGAAATTTGGAGTGTCCATGAAAAATGAATGTTCCAATCATTCAAGGGAAATAATGGTAAAACTGCTGACTTGAGAGTGAGCACAGAGAGGCTTTGTAAACGCACCAGTTATAGTTTCAGTAAAGGTCTTCATTTTTATGCATTTAGTTTTATTATAAAAACAGAACAAAAGCCAAAAAAAAAAATTTACTATCTACAAGGAGAAATAAGGACTCTAATCAGTTTATAGATTTAAAGCAGCATTTTATGCCTAATTAGTTCATAATAGCATTTACACAGAGGGTTTTTTCTGTGAAAAGACTGTATGAAAATGTCATAGAGTTATTTTCAACAGGCTTTTGCTTCAGATATCCCACATGGCCATTCTGTTAGTTTGTGCTGACTTTTACACTAATACCCTGTAATTGTGTTTCACTTCCCTCTGATTAAACTGGCAAGTAATTTGAATGGATAGCACTTAGCACATTGATCTGAGGTGGTGACAGCAATAGACCACAGCTTTACTCTGTAAAAATAGAAAGAGATAATCCTTTCCTGTTGCATCTTTTTGAAAGTCTGGTTGGTGTTTAAACAGTTCTTTTGTTTTTATTTTGTGTTGTTTTCTTTCTTCACTAAGGCCTTGTGGTTATGATGTCCTATAAAAGCATGCGTGGACACAAAGAATCCAGTACTCAAAGTGAACGATTCATTACTGTAATTAGAGTTATTTTCTTTCGCAGGCTTTCCTCTGTCTCCATTCATTCAAAACGGTAGCTAAAGTTACAGTACTTGTCCAATTAAACCTGACACGCGTTGTTTGCTTGCAGGTGGGGTTTTCACTGGAGACGTGCCAGACTGAAAAGCCTTGTTGCCACACACACACATCACTGCCCTCAAAAAGTCTGACAGATGCACCAACCCGATACTGTGTAGGCTGCACAGTCCACTGCCAAGTAGGGTATCAGAGCTGGAAAGTAGCAGTGGTTTCACTGGCTGCAAGAAATGTCAACCAGAATACTTTCAAATTTTGCTTTGGTGTAGACTGTAATTGAAAGTGTTCAGAACAGATTGGAGGATAAAGGGAAAACAACAAAACAAAAAAACACACCTAGATGATCTGGAGGGAACTAGCAAGATAAGGGAAGAGAAAGCAGCAATGAATTTGAAAAAGCTGCTAATTCTCTGCTATAAATGCAAATATTTAGTATTGACTTTCAGCTCCATACATCAATGAACACATTTTTGATAGGAAATAAGCAAGACTTCATTTCCTTGTGGATCATCCAAGAAATGTAAGCTTGATACAATTAAAAAAAAAAAAAAAAAGAAAAAGAAATGCAGATGTAATACCCAATACACATCTCATAAACAGATCTATTAGATAGTGGCAGATGCAACCAACTGGTTGAAATCCTATTTTTCAATGAAGTTTGATAAATCAAAACACTGTAAGCACAGTCAAAACAACTCTGTGCTTCCTACAGACAAGTGAGATTTGGAGGGGTTGAAGTCTAAGGCTATATAATACCTACTGTTAACAAGAGTTTTGCATCTGAATAGAATGGCATAGTTGGATCTTTATTCATTAGAAGTGTTCATTTAATACCCTTAAGTGTTGTGAACTCTTTGCCAATGGTCACTTCATTTGTCAGAGATGTCTATCTGTTTGTAAAGCTCTTTTGCTGAAAAAATAGTGCAAGAAGGACCACACTACAAAAGCCAAATCTGTAGTCAAATGTTGTTATGCAATGGAGACTTTTTCTTAAATACATAAACAACAACAAAAAACTGTCTTTGCTTGCAACCAAATAACATTACGTGGTTCTCCTACTCCTCCAATAGGGAGACCTGAAAAATACTAAAAGGATATTTTCCAGGGATGCTGAGATGTCTCCGGAAGTCCTGCGTTTGATTCAGTGAATAACACTCCTCCCTGTGACTAATAATGCAGCCTTTAATCTAAATCCTACTAGGCAGAGACTGGCTGTAAGTGCTTTTTAGTGAATGAGACTTAAAACCGAGGCCAGTGGTCATAGCAGACATCAATATCACTTCCTACAAGAGTTCTAACAAATATTTCCACTAATCTGTAACAGAGACATAACAAAGATTTACTCAGTAAATTTTCCGAGTTTAGATACATGTAGTATTGTTTGTTACATGTTGTAAGACAACCTGAACTTCTCTACCACTCCTCTTCTCTTAGTTGCCTGGTATTACTTCATCTTTTTAACAGATAAAATTTTTAAAGAAAATACGGTAGAAGGCTTTATTAAGAACTGCTTCATTACTTAGTAAACCTAATTATCATGCTTAAAATAACAGAATAGTCTTTTCTCAAGAACTTATATTGATGTGAGTAAATTTTAACACTTTTTTACTTACATAGCCCTTCATTATGGGCTCCTATATCTGAAGAGAAGGTGTCCTTTTCTCCCTTTCCTCTAGTTATTTTAGATTAAGAGAAGCCATCCAGAAGTGATTTAAAAGCAGATTGCAATTTACAGCTGGAAAGCAGTTGGTGGTTAAATGAGGAGTTTGTAGTGGACTCTTTGCAAGTAGATGTCTGTGAAGAAATTAGAATAATTTTGAGTTCTGGAATAAACATTTCTGACCTTCTAAATGGAAGCATCTGCAGGATTTCATTTTACTGATGAGTGGGGAGATTCTCATCTGGAGTAAATTAGCATGGCTTCAGTGAAGCTGATGGTTTTATAACAGCTTCCACACTTCTTTCCTCAGAAATTTGAATATTTTTTTTTTTTATATATGCATTTAGGTGTAACAACATCAATTTTGTGTACTGCCATCTTCTGAACAGAAATATGCAGTTTATTCTATGAAAATCCTTATGTTTTCCTCTTGGAGTCCTCTGAGGAAGCATTGCAAAGGAAAAGATGCTCTTTAACTACAAGAAATGTTCTGCAGCTCAATGTTCTAGTACATATTGTTACAAAGTCACCTCCTCAAGCAGAAAGGAATGAGAGGCAGCTTCAGAGACACCAGTTCTCAAGGACATTAAGACAGAAACCTGAATCAGAAGTCCATTTGCATGCTAACACTTCTATCACTTGCATTTGCAGTGATACAGACAAGTATGGAAGAGATTTCCTGAGGACATATCAGAAAAACTGTCTCAGGTTATAAGTTTTGGCTCCTCCAACTGCATTTCCTTGTTTTTTTCCCTATTATCAGCAAACTTCAGTTCCAAATTACAGTAATGTTGTCATATGAGAAAGCTCAGATAAGGGAAAGCTGACTCGAACTGTGTTCGTTTCTTCTTCGTTAGGTTGCGACGTTCCCATGACCAGCAACCGTCTGTCTCTTGCAATCACACCTATAATTACAAAGATTAGGAACAGTTTTTACGTAGTATTGTCCTAAGGCCATTGGTAGCGATGACCAAAGTATTAAAGTGTGTCTGGAGGTGTTTGTATGTTAAGGGGGTTTGAAGGGTGAAAATGAGCATGGAAAAACAAGCAAGACTGTTAAGATCCAATGCTTAACCTAAAATTTATGAAGTGTGTTTCTTTTAGACAGTAGAAGGTGGATGATTTAGAGGACCTCAAAATGTCACAGCCTGAAAGTAAAAGCTTCCCCCAAAAGATATTGCTGTAAAAAATGTTCCCTTATGATGCTAATATTTTCAAATTCTCTGAAAGAAAATAATCCAAAACCCAAAGAATTTACCCAAGATGCAGTCTCTAGACTGATCCTTAGCAAGGCTGGACAATCTTTGTAGTTATTAAGAAGGGATTTTATCTCATGAAACTTAGTTGTTTAGGAATTAATCATCTAGTACTACAAGACCCACTCCATTGTCAATGGAGAGAAGCAGCACCATGTAGCAATATGCATTCCATTTTAAAATGAGTTTGTAAGACAGATGGGTGGTCTAAAAATAACTGTCACTATATATAGAATATAGAGGGAGCTAAAGTAACTAGATTCTATTCAGTATTTCTAGATGGTAAAATTAAATGAGATGATCCTACTCAGAAAACCATCACTGCTTTCTCAAATTATGAGCTGAATTTAATTAAATGACATGACTCTTAAATGGTGGCAGGATATTCTTGCCTTGGGGAAGAACTTCTAACAGATGCAGGCCTTTTCCCTCCTTGGGGAATAACCCCAAAAGAACCAATGCTTCTGTTTTACCTAATGAAGATCAATGAGATTTGTGTGTTACACTTGCCTTGTAAACTGGGAAAGTCACCTGTTGCCTTCACTGCATTTTTTGGTACCTCTTGTATGCTGTAAAATCCGGTCTTGGCTGATAGCTAGAAAGACACAGTATCTCACCACAGTGATCTTCAAAACTCAAGTTCAAAAATACATAGAAATACAGAATTATTCAATCTACATCTATAAAAGAAAAAAAAAATCCCACAACAAAAAAAACAACACAAAAAAAACCAACAAACCACCAAATCTAACAAATTTCTTCCTTCATTCTCAGAAATGAAAAAGTTGTCCATTTTAGACAGCCTCTAATATCATTATAAATATAAATTCTTCAGGCAGTTCTTTTTTTAGGGAAGCTTAGATGTCAGTACGTGGTTATGGGTAAATCGCAAACAATAGTAGCAGCTGCCACTTGGGAACTAGCAAGATCAAGCCCTAATCCTGAGTGGGTTTTCAAAACAAACTACTGTAATTGATAATGTTTCTGAGAATCCCTGGTTATTGCCAAAAGACAAGAAGTAGTCACAGCAGTGAATTATGCAAAACAAGAAAAGTAATAGTCATGAACCAACCAAAGTAGAATACTCCCCGCCATACACATTCTTCCTCTTGTGAGAAGATGAAAAATGAAACTACCCATGACTGGTATTAAACACATCACTTAATTCCACCAGTTCACCACTCAAAGGCATTCAGGTGTTGTGGTGATGTGGACTGCATAGAAAACATTCATAAAATAGAAAAAAAAGAGAATCTTCTTCAACCATTTACATACTCAGTTTTCATAATTTCTTTATTTCATTACATGCTTGTTTTTAATTAAGTACAGATCTTGCTTGAATCAAGGCCAAGAACAAGATTTGTGCACCCCAAGTACTGATACCATGTCTTGCTCATGGTTCGTTTATGTTGTTTTATTGACTTTATTTACTATCTGGGATTGCAAGGACATGGCTTACTCAGTTTTCTGCTTAGTTGTGATTATTTATGCTACACTGGAACCAATTACACTCAATATGGTCTGGTCACAATTTTGTAAGGTAATTAAAAACTGCTGAAAGCAATTGTTTTATTTTAGGAGAGTGTCTTGTCTGTAACATACATTTATGAGCAGGTTATTTAGTGAATAGCATTCTGGAACTGAGTAGTATTGTGGAAGCACCGTGAAGAAAGCGTATAATTTGGAGTTTTATTGCAAGGAGGCAAGATAACATATATACTGGGATCTTTCTGTCTTATCCTTGGTCTGTGGTGACTGAACCTCTACAACTGCATAAATAAAGGCCAGAAGACCTGAGTAGAAAAAAAGATAGCTAAGCAACTTTTTTGTTTTGTTTTGTTTTCTCCATTTCATGCAAAACTACCTGTCTGGGATTTTTCCACAAAGGGAAAAAAAAAAAAAAAGAAGGAAAGAAAAAAAAGAGAGAATGATTAAGAGGAAAAAGGAATGTATACATTTTCATTCCACATGAAGTGATTCTCTGGCAAAACTGAAGATGGAAAACAGGTGATTGCAGAAGCTCCAATGTAGTTACTTAGAATAAATGCTAAAACCCAAAGTAATTTATAGGAATAAATGTAAATTTTGGATGAAATCACTGAGTCAAATAGAACAATAATTCACATTCACCCCATGTTCCTAAGAGACTGCTCACCATTCAATTTTACTTTTTTAAAATTATTTATTCTAAGATGTCTTATTTAGCTCATCCATAAAGGAGCCACCCAGATTTTCTAAAATATGTTTCCCTTACCCATCTTCCTAGCAAATAGCTAGGAGTTTCAACTTACAGTGAAATTTAGCCTCTTCTACTAGAATATATAATTTAGCCTTTTCCTGACCCAAAATTAGTCTTTTTAACTTGTCAGGAGACTATGTATTGTTCTGCTCAAACCTAGCTTGCTGCTTAAAAGCACTGATGCAGCTTATGTCTGTTTTTCCTCTTAGTACTAAGATTTCTTCATTACGCTTAAAAGGGCTATTGAACATGAGCATAGGTTTTAAAGAGTGATGTTGTTCAATGTTTAAAATAAAATATGAGGACAGATATATTTTTGAGCAGCAATTTACACCTTAATAAAACATTGTGATATGGAAGTTTAAAATAAACTGTAAATAATGGAACAATCTATCTAGGGGATGATGAAAATATAAAAATATATCAAGGTTTGGTAGCTTTTTGATCAATAGATAATCTTTCCACCTGTCTCCTGGAGGCTAGATGACTCCATGAATGGCAGTGAGGATGTCTTGGACATGCAACACATAATATGTTAGGAGCCTGAGCTCTCCCAGGTATTTTGGCTCATATCTAAAGCAGCAGAGAAAACAGAGAAATGTGTGAAAAACTTCTTACCAAAACTTCTTACACAGTTTTATGCTATTATAATTACAATTAAATTGAAAACTGAGCATCTAAATTATGCACTTTAATGGAAAAGGAGAATAGCCTTCTAACATCACCCACTTAGTTGTCATATACATTGGTTTTTTTCTCTTTGGCATCATGTTGCAGGCCTGTAGTTGCTGCAGTTTCGTGCATTTCTTGGCACTCCATCCACTTCTCTAATAGATTACTATTACCAGCCATGTTTGTCTGGCATTGAGTGTCATTTTTTTAAAAATGGTATGTTACAAAGAGAGGGTTTGCAACTCACACAACTGTAATTAATCCTAAGTTTTCAATACAAGGATATTCATTACCATCATATCTAAGCTCTCTTTATAACAGTAAATTGGGTAGTAGCAATTTTATGTTTCATGTGCTGAAATTTAAGCTCTATGATTTCCATATTGGTAGCATTTGGGAATTATTGAAAACTAACAACCCAGTTCCAGTCTGGAGCATGTACTTCCAAAGTTAGTTGTGTGTCATCCAAAATGTCTCCAGGCTGATTGGCCTGGCTGTCTAGGTCTTGATTCTGTGATATTCTCTAGGAAAAGTGTCCTGTTAGCCTCCTACTGATTCAAAGGGTTCTGTAATGAGCAAGTCATGGGATATAAATGTCCTTAACAGTTGTGAAAATTATTCTGGGAGGTTTTTATTTTGCTCCAACAGTATAAACTGTGAAAAGCTCATGAAAAGAAGGAAAGGAAGGAGAGGAAAAAGATCTTTTTTCAAAAGGAAATACAGTGCTGTATCTTAGCAGAGATCATTCTAGCAGATGCTGAAATTTCTTACCATCCTTAAATGCTTTTTGTTATTATTATATTTCTCTTCCTAACTAAATGAAGTTGAAGTTCTCTGTCTAGCTAAGTGCTTACCCTAATATTACGGAGTTTTAACTGTATAGTTTTTTTAGACTTTGCTTCATATAAGGAAGGCAATGATTGTATTTGGTTTATTGTTCAAGTAATATTGTTGACAGTGGTTGCAACTGTAGGCATTTCCTAGGGTCATAGAACTGTACCTATATTTCTTCCACTAACTGCACAGATGTGTTGAAAAACTACTCAACATCTCATGCTGGGTGGCAAATCAGGCTTTAAAATGCTTGAAAAATATATACATGGAGCTGGTTCTTATGGTGTGTGATCTCGGAGGAAGACTGCAGACTTGGAGTAAAAGTGCAATGGAAGACCAAGTCCTGGCCTGGGTTATTCTGCAGACAGTGCAGCCCCTGGTCAGGAGTCCATGGAAATTAGCTCATCCTGATCAACGGAGAATAAACCAAACAGGCAGGGAGAAGCTTGTAGGAAATTCTAGTGGGATTAACACAGATCGAGAGAATCATTTGAAAGTATCTTGAGTAAAAACAATATGTAAATGCTGTTAGTAGTGACCAGAAGTCAGGAATCTGATTAATATATTCTACTGTAACAAAGTTCTCCTTATTACACCATGAAGAGATGTAATTCTGTCCACAGGAACTCTGAATACCAATATTTTGGCATTCAGGAATTGCTGTGCATTTCTCCTCCTCCTCCTCCTTTTAACCCAATGCCAGCAGCAATTTTTACTTCCTTTTTTATCCCATCTACAAATTATTTCCTCTTTCCTCTCTTTGCAGAAAAAGATTTACAGAGAAATGCTATAAGGCTCCACACCAAGTTTTATGCTGCTTTTTTAATTTTTTTCAGAAACACAGGAAACCACTAAATTCCCTTCTCTCCCTTCTAAGAATGAAGGCCAAAAATTTATCAGAGCAACATTATTATAAGAGTATTTAAGGACTTAAATAAATAAACTTTAATAAACTTATATTTTCAGCACAGAACAGATGGTGTTTGACAGACCTGCCTGAAGCGATGTAATATCACATGCCTTGCTGTTTATTTTTCAATAATGTGATTTGCTAAACAAATTTCTCCTTCTTTGAAATCATATGGTGAAGAAGGGGGTTTGTATACAGATTAAGAGGCAGTAGCCATTTTATAAGCAACAGGTGGAGAACACTTATTCCTGGATAAGTAAAAATTATGCAGAATGTGAGAAGTGTCTCTATGTCTTCATTCATATTCATATATGGTAACAAAATATTGCTGTTGGGAGAGCTCTAGCGGATCTCTGTCCACTTGGCTTGGTAGTCTGTTTTCCAGTACAGACTGGTTTATCCATTTACCATTTCAGACAGTGTGTAGGAATGACTTGGGCAATTGCAGAGAGCAGGGAAGTTTTCAATAAGGAGTACAGAACAAGCTTTGCTGTGTTTTGGAGGCAAGGGAATGGCCATCTTGATATTGACAGTTTGTATTGTGTAGCCAAAGGGTCACAGAAGGGTTCCCAGTTGTCTTGTGTTTCAAAATTGGATGTATCTTCAGGGCCTCTACTTACGTAATTTAAAACTAGACTAAAAAAATTATGAGGTAAGTTTGAAGAGAGGCTTAGGAGAGATGCTAGGTGTAGACTATGTGGACCTACACTCAGTAATAGTTTTCTCCTATGAGCAACAGAAAACACCCAGGTTAGGAACCTAAGTTGCAAACTTTTAAGTCAAGCTCGAAATTTCCACTTTTATGACCATTTAGGGAAAGTCAGGAGCCTTTGCTCCTAAACCATGGATTTTGTCAGATACCTAATTTATTCAGTGTCATTGTATCCCATAGCTGACTACCCTGGAAGAAGTACGAAGTTCCTATGCAGGACAGTTTTCTGACCCCTAAATGGGTGCCAAACATTAAGTGCTTGACCTTGCATGTTGGTGATGAACACAAAATACATCTGCCCTGCATGAGATGGGTGAAGAATTGTTAGCTGGTTGGTTTGTTTGAGAGCTGTAAAACTCCATCCCAAGGTAGCCTTACGTGTCACGGTGTTTTCTTTTTGATTATTTACATTGTGGTTTTGCACGGCTTAGCAAATTATTCCCTGATTTCTTTTAAAAAAAAAAATAAAAAATTTCTTTGCCCTAGCAAAAACTGTCCTAAAACATTTTACATGGTTATGTATCTTTCTAAGCCAACGCATTAAAGCTTAAACAATGAGAAGGAGAAGAAGAATTTAGGAACATTAAAGAAATTGAATTATTCGACTGGGAAAATAAAGCATCCCAGAACGGTAATGTCACCAAGGATACTTGGTTCAACTAGTACACGGCACACAGCAGGAGCAATTGAAAGTTTTCTTAGAATATAGTTTCGTAGTCTAACAAACTAGGAACCTGGCTGAGACTAGCTCATCTCGCAGTCTCCGTTGTACCATTTCCACAGTCAGGAGAGGCTTCCTATACTGAAGTTATCCGCCTCATTTTTATTATGAAATTTCAGCTGGAAAAACTCTAAATTATGTGCACATATGACAGCTGCTGTCTTGGACAAAATACCAGGGACTGAATTCAGGTCATCTAAAACGAAAAGCATGTGCTGACATTGCTAAGGCTAAAGAGCTGTGGTTCTTTAACTGGGGACCAGAAGAACTCAGTCAAAGGATGAGCACAAGAAAAGTGAGATAAAAATATCAACGGGTTACACAGATGCCTTGTTTTGTATCATAGCAAATGCTTTCTCTCTCTGCTTTCTGGTGTCAATGTGTACGATTAACTTCAGAATTCGTAATGCGTTCTTTTTGAAAAACCTAAGAGGTTAATTTATATTTTGTGTTAAATTCTGGTGGCACTTGATATTTTTATGTTTGGATTCCTAATAAAAAAAAAAGAAGACGGTATTTGCAGATTTCTAAATGATCATAAATGCATTGGCCTCATGACATAATTAGAATTACAGACAATAACAGAAAGCAGGCGTTCTCTCAAATGGATGCTTAAAGCAGAAGACTGGAACACAGGCCATTTGCCAGTGGGCCGTGTAGAGCTGATAACAGTGCTGTACATTTGAGAGATTGTTATTGAAAGGGTATGTTTAATCCCCATCCCACCCCAAAAGTGACTTCTCAACAGTTCCCAGAAACATGCTATTAAGCTCAGCTGGAAATAGAAAATCACTCTTAATCATATGCAAGGAACAATTCTAAATAGGAGTCTTTGAAAACAGCATTGGGAAGGAAAGAGTACTGCCAGAAAGAATGGGAGATCATTTTGATTCTTGATGAAAAGCTATCAAACAGAGTTCAATGTGATAAGAGATATGACAAATCTTTAGAGAAGCAGTTTTCTCTTAAGAGGAAGGTAATACAGCTGACAAAGCCACTTAATGCTTTTTGTACCATTGAAGCTAAAAAAATACTTTTTTTTTCCATTGGTTATAAGCCACAGAAAGCTTTCTTCTCCCTTTTTAATCTTCATGAGGATTTTTGCTTTGAGACTTCCTGCAGGAAAGTGTTTTAAGTGAAATTCTTCTTTATACTGCACCTAATGTCTGCCAATATGATTCCTGTTACAGCCATAGGGACCATTTTCCTTCTGTCCTCAAGCTGTGTTGCTGCTTATTATCATGTTTAACATTCCCAGTGCCTGGCAGGATGGAGATTAGAAACTCTTAATATTCGTTTTATAGTGAAAGGTCTTGCCAGATTTTTGGAGCATGAGCTATAATATATGTACATAATTTATTGGTGGAAAAGTTCTGAACTCTCCAGTGAGTCACCTTAATCTTTCTTATCATTTTAGGATTGTTTTAAAATAAACTGCTATCACCCTACACATAAACATGTTAAAAACATCACATTGGAAATAACAACTTGAGGGAAGCAAACAAAGAGAGACACACAGGTTTCCTGTGATAAATCTGTACTATTTTGTAAAAAAAAAATAAATCTGTGTTTTCTGGAATATTTTCCTCTAACTGCAAAATTCCTTTTTTAACAGACTGGAAGGAAGGAGAAGGGGGACCCACTCAACATTGCTATTGACAAGATGACAAAGAAAACACGAGACCTTCGAAGACAGGTAATCTATGCTTTTTATAATGCTGCTTGATTTTCCAAGGAAGTTATTGCCTTTTACGTTCAGATTGATTTTGCCACCTGTAGAGGTATAAAGAAATTGTGTCCTTATTTAGGTGTGACACTGCAGTACACATGAAGCATTTCTTGAGCCAAAAAAAACAGGGAGACTGAAACATATTCCGTGTGTAGCCCTCAATGGTCTTACTATGTGGGAGGGCAGGCAGATTGGCCAGACCTTCATGTCACTGCCTTTGCAGCCCAGCAACCTCAGTCATAAAAACACTGACATATGTGCTTGTTTGTGTTTATTTGAATACTCTCATTGAAATAACAGGAATGAGGAACAGAATATGGGAAAGTTTGTAAGAGCAGAATAATTGCAAAGAAACCTTCTAAGATACCATATTAAATAAAGATCCTATGAAGATATAGAGAAAGCTAATAAAGAACTGTAAAGCATAGTTTAAACCACAAAGGTGACTTTCTCATATCGGCTTTATCATTGTGTTTGGTAATAAGACTGAACGATGTGCTTGAGATGGCAAAAAACAGAAGGGAGATCAGAAATCAAAAGAAAAAACCCTCCATAGGTTTCTCTATACTTTTTAAAATTAAGACAGGAGGGATTGCCTCTTAGTACCTCTTTTCTTCCTCCTTTTGAGATGATCCTAATTCTACATTTTCTGTAAAAACAATTAAAAATAATACTGGTAGTCTGAACAAAGGTTGCCTCTGTGAAAATGATCCCAAATCCATGTATCTACCAAGTAAGGACTTAAATGTGTAGTCTGATATCTATTTGAGACTTGATTGTTTCAGAAAGAGTGGCCCCTATAGGCACATTGAAATCAGTGCTCTGCACTGCTAAAACTAGATCATCTCTTCCTTAACTCTCAGCAAACGTGTTTGAGGATTATATTCTCAGAGCTTATTTGTCCAAATAATAAAAATATTGTAATGGACTTAGAGATAATATGAATCATTGACTCTGCTGGATAAAGCTTAACATCACATCTGTTGCTCATCTAATGACAGAAGAAAGATCTCCGCTGTTCTGGCCTCCAAATTTGTGGGATCATAGGTTCTGCAGTGGAGCTAGTACCATGTGTTGCCTCCCACCTCTGTTCTTACTGCTTGAAGGAAGTAGCAGACTAACACATGAGTTGCTGTTCTGTGTGAGGCTCTCAGCAGTTGCCTGAATTACTCATCTCTAAAGCCAAATTTACTTTGAAACGTGATATAAAAATGGCACCTTTCTTAATAAACTGCCTGCTTCTCATATATATTCAGCCCTATGGGTGTTGAATTCAATTTCAGAAAGGTTGGAACTCTGTATGTGGGTAAAGCGAGCACATATATAATATTTTCCTACTTGGAGATGAAGCTTTTAATATAGCTTCTGATATTTATGAACATTAATTACGCAAGTATGTTTATTCAGTGGCGGCAGTTGCTGGTAAACTAGTCAAGATTAGATCATAATTGCACCAGATTTTGCACAAGCATAGAGGAAGTTGGGGTCTCTGCTTTCAACAGTGTGTTTCACTATAAATCATTATGCTATAGAAACATAATCAATGTTCAGCCCGTGTACAATCAATACTGTGCATGTGCATGTCTACCCAGACCTGCCTATATGCCCCGTACTCAATTTCAGAATCTAAGGATGTTGCTGAGGGCTTAGTTTCATGCCTGGGGAGAGAAGCTTGAAGATAAAGGAACGAGGCACATTTGAGACAGCAGTGTTAAACTATTTCAGTCTTTCTATTTTGTGCTAATCATGGGAGAGACGACCAACTTTGAATACCCTAATGCCTTTTGTTTCAAATTAATCTCTTTTAAAGCTTGCTCATCAGATTTCTGAAGCTTAATGTTACCACCATAAAGCTGGACAATCTACCAAATATGTTTTGGTAATGAAGAAGGTGTGTATATATATACACTTTATTCCATAATCAGGCTCTCTTGCAAGGCTTCAGTAGTCAACCATCTAAGACTGATTTTCCTTTCCCTCCTCAGGTTACTTAGCTCTTCATTTCTGAAATTTTATTTGATTATCTGCAGAACACCCAGACATGTGACATGATAGTGTATGGGAGACGTGATGCTAAAATTCCTTCTCACAATTTACAGTCCCATCAATATTTCCTATTCTGATGGAATTACATCTTTTGTACTTATCATTTAAAATCTCCTGGGCATTTGAAAACTGTAATGGAGATCTAATTATATGTCTTAATATAAACTACCAGTAAGAATATCAACCTAAGTCAGACTGAACAAGTTCTTGGAAACAGGCAAGTCTCAGCATCGTTGCTTACTGCTGCCATCTATTACCTGATTTTGAATAATTTTGAATAAGCACAGGATTCCATAACAAGTTGTGCCAACTGGCAGGATTTGGGGTCTTTTTCCCCCCGGGTGTGCAAGTCTGTCAAGGAAAAAAAGCCCCAAAAGTAAGGAAAGAACAAAACCTAAAACCTATACAAAAGCATCTTTCACTCTGTGGTACGGCAGGTTAGACCAGCAGCAGGGTGATGCCAGATATTTTGTTTATTTGTTTTACCTCCCTAGTGAAAATAAGTAAATAAATCAAGTTATAGTTGAAATGCTACAGCTGATCATAAAGCAGCACGTACGCATGTGTATTTTAAGCATTGCAGCTCTGCGGTGACTTTGAAACCAAGCTAAGCGGGAAGGACGCACCGACGAGTTTGGCTAAGACGCCAACCAGATGCCTAGCGAGGCCCAACACAGTCTATAGATCATTTGGAGTTGTCTGAGCAGGGCACCAGCTGTTCTACTGTCACCACCACTGGTGTCCCACCTGTTAGTGCTGCTGCCTCCCGCTCTGCTGCCATCATCTCTTTGCCTTGTGTCCTGTTCCAGTTGATCAGCTGAGGTTGTTCAGCCTGAATTAGCCAGTTGGTTTCCCCACGAGGTATAATAACCAAACCTGTTAGTTTTCTCTTAAAGAGCAGATCCCTGTACTGCTATGAATTTTAACAGAGCAGCCTGTCTGCATCATTCTATACAATAGATTAAAATAAAGTATTTCTCCATTTTTGTCCATTCAAGTCAGACTAACGCTTTGCATGGCTTCAAGTGGAAGGAAGTGTAAACAAACAGTTTTTGTTAGCAGTGATTCTCAGTTTATGCTGGAAATTATATGCTCGTATAACTGTTAAGGACAATTCATCCACCACTTGGCAACTTAGGTTTATGTCATTGCTAAAGCTACTTAGAAATACTGTAACAACTAAATATTCTGCACTAAATCTTCCCTTCCTTTAAAATGCAAAAACATCAGAAATTATCCAGAAATTTAATTTGTAATTTTTTTTAAAAAAAGCCATCTTGAAAAGTTACATTTGGATTTTTTTTTTCCAGTAGTTTCAGATTCTGATTTTGAAAGTTGGTAGTTTCTTTTAGCTTAGCGTTGCAAATATAAATATATACATATAAATAAATATTGAAAAGTAGAACCACATTTTCAGAGCTGTAAAGAAAGTTTAAGGTTGTCTTAAGGTGTTTTGATAATTTTGAATTTTTCAGGTTTCATTCCAAAGTAGAAAAAAAGCAAAAAAATAAGTACTACTGTATTTTTCTTAAAGTTTGGGTTCTGGTTCTCTTTACCATTTTAAGCAACAAAACTTTATTGTAAATAATAATACCTATGAAGTAGAAAGTCCAGAATTTACTGCATTAAAAATTGCATTTTGATAAATATTTTGAATGTTTAGACAGATGTCCTGGGATTTTGTTTCAATGGAATATTGTCTAATAGAAATTAATGATATTGTATATATATGTAAGTCTCTGTATGCAGTATCAAAAGGTATTTTTTACCATCTGATTATTGTCCAGTGCCCTTAGACTATGCGTTGTTGGGTGCAATTCAGTTCGACCTGTTGGGCAGGTACCACAAAAAGCAAAATGACATCAACATCCTATTAGTAACAACATATGGTTAGTAGCTGGGATAGTGATTTTGAATATGGAAAGCTGTTGTCATTTCTGGACTAGAAATACCTGTGCTTGTTCTCACAGCAGGATGAATTCTTTGCACCAGTCTCTAAGACAAAACCTTCTGATTTAGCATTTCTTTTTATCAAAAATGTCCTCTTCTCAGGGTGTCTTTTCCAGACAACATCCTACAAACCTCTGAGGACTATTATGTAGACATAGGACTGAAAAATGGAATTGTGAACAGCTGAATTAATGAAGTCTTGCTTTCCATAGCAGGGTATTGTCTGTAAAGGGCTTCCTAGAGCATTAATCCCAGATACTCCCTTATGATCTCTGATTTTCACATTTCTTCTCATTTTCTCACATCCATCCTTCTCTCTGCTGCAACCTCATCTACTTAGTCCAGGCTCATCGCTAGTCGGTGAAATATAGGAAGATGTGAGGCTGGTTTTGGCATCTGTTCTGCCAACTGACCAGCTGGTACCTGCATGGTGGTCAGCCAGCTGATACCTATGTTGGCATCCTGGCCAGCCAGCTACTGAGTTTGTGTTACAGTTTTTCCTCCATAGAATCAGAGAATGGTTTGGGTTGGAAGGGACCTTAGAGATCGGCTAGGTCCAACCCCCCTGCCATGGACAGGGACACCTCCCACTATACCAGGCTTCTCAAAGCCCCATCCAACCTGGCCTTGAACAATTCCGGGGGGGGGTGGGGTATCCATAACCTCTCAGGGCAACGTGTTCCACTGTCTCATCACCCTCATAGTGAAGAACTTCTTCCTTACATACAATCTAAATCTACCCTCTTTCAGTTTGAAGCCATTACCCCTTGTCCTATCACTACAGGCCCTTGTAAAAAGTCCCTCTCCAGCTTCACTGTAGTCCCCTCTTAGGTGCTAGAAGGCTGCTCTAAGGTCTTCCTGGAATCTTCTCTTCTCCAGGCTGAGCAATCCCAATTCTCTCGGCTTTTCTTCATAGGGAGGTATTTCAATCGTCTGATCATCTCTGTGGCCCTCCTCTGGAGTTGCTCCATGTCCTTCTTATGTTGGGAGCCCCAGAGCTGAACTCAGTACTCCAGGAGGGTTCTCACAAGGGAGGAGTAGAGGGACAGAATCACCTCCCATGACCTACTGGCCACACTTCTTTTGATGCAGCCTAGGATACAGTTGGCTTCCTGGGCTGTGAGCTCACTTGCTGGGTGACACTGAGCTTCTTGTCACCTCTAATAGAACTCTAATTCAGGTTACTGTACTCCTACCCAGACAATTTTTTGTCACACTCCATCTGTTTAGCATCCTCAAGACCTTTTCTGTCTGTCAGACGGTTTTAAAATTGGCCAAGACGTTACAATGTATTTGAAAAAAATGGACAGAGTTACTGTAACGAGCCTCATTTTCTCAGAAAAACAACTTAGAAACAAAAGCCTTTCTGATCAAGAGTATGATCTTGTTCTGTTTTCCTCTGTTATCTACAACTGCCAGTAATATTGGTATTGTATAACTGTAGCATGTTATTATCCACACAGAAACCCTTCAGGGTGATTTCTACAGTGACATGTATCTTATTTTCCCTTACGATTTTCCAAGAATGGGTTTCACCTGTGATTGTGGTTTGTCTTTGTTATTGGTTATTTAATCTCAGCTACTTTGTAGGCTGCAAGCTGAAAAATAGACACTTCTACAACCTCTGTGTTGGTTGGGATGACGTGCCACCCTCTTTCTTATGAGTACTGATGGAGGTTAAGATATTGATGGATTCTTTTCAGTGTCAGCTTTTCCCAATAGACATTAGTAGCACCCGAAGAACGGTGACATACTTTTGGGTACTCAGGATCAGGTTTAGCCATTTAGGCATAAACTAATATTAATCCTGACTATGTTCAGGTGTCTTTGTACCAGTTGCATACTCAGAAATGTTCAGTCACATACCTTGTAGCAGCCAAATTTTTTTAAAAAATAAATATCTTTCTGAGTCATATTTGCCCTTTCTGTACCTTCAATCAATTCTTTATGTATCATGTAGTAAATACATCTTTTCACATTGCCTTTCTGTATTTTTGATTGGTCATTGACATCATCCTTGTGCTAAGCTGTGCTCTTGCAAATACCTTTGTAAGACATGTGTACTCCAGGCATGGTATTCATTAGTCTGTTATCAGCTATATTCTCTAGCATACCTCTCTTTGGCTGCACAGGTACAATTATCATACTCCTTGTCTTTTAATCCTTGATAGTTCTGTTTCAGAAGCTCTATTAGGCTACAAGACAAGCTTTCAAAGGGTTAAAGGTTGATAAGGCATATACCTCCTGCAATTTGTGAATGAAAATTTTGTAAAACAAAGATCTGGGGGAGAACTTCTTGATCATACTCAGTTTTTACTTTCTTCATAGGTCTCTGAAAGCACTTGCAATTAGGTATATTTTCTTGAATATGGATTACAACAGTTTTAATTATATAACAGGCTTCATAATGTTCTGAGGCTTATTTGTTGTATCTTTTTTCCCTAGCTCTTGAGAGCTCTCTCTATTTGCTATTTATGTCAGTCACTTCCACTTGGATTAAGTTCTATCACTACTGTTTATGATTACTATTTGTGGTAAAAAAAGTATAATTGTTTAACATTTTGAAACCTGCCAAAAATTGGTGTAGACTCTAGAGAGACTCTCAGAATAAAAACTATGAATATTAGCTCATGCAATGGAAAATGGAAAAAAACGTGTTCCATTGGAACAGATTTTATTGCTGCTAACCCATACAATGCAAATTATATTGCAGATAGACACTTATATAATGTTTTCAGTCTGTGAGCTTAAATATCTCTTCAAACATATGCATAGGTCGCTTCTTTACCGTAGGTAAATGCTGTGAAGAAAACACAGGACCCCCTCCAGAAGAGGAAATTTTATCAACATCATTTTGCAGCCAAGCTGCTGTCTCATGTACAGATCAGATAACTTCTCAGATGCTGCATGGAGGACCAGAAGCACCTAGAGATTAAATCTTGATGTCCTGACTCATGATTTACTGAGCTTTTTTGTTTATCCTTTCTCCCTTCTACAATGCACTATGAAGACAAGCAAGAGTTACTGTCCAGTTTTAGAAGAAGAATCTGAAACAGAAAAAGCTTCACCCATCTGAAGGTGAAGCTGCCTCAACTTAGGTATTCTGTGTTGTAGCAGCTTTAAGAGGTAGACAGCATCTATACATTAAGATGTAGGCCCAAGGGAAGTATGAATGCTCAGAAAGAAAAACAAAACTAAGATCTTTGGAAGAAAACAGTGAACCCAATTCTAATCAAATTTAATAGATAATAGATAACCAACTCCTTTCAGGTTTGTTTGGGTTTTTTGAGAAGCTGAGCAGCACACCAAAAGAAGTAAAAACTTGTATTCAGGTGGTGGGTGGGGGAAGAGAAAAAAAGAGAACCCTGAGAATTCACACCAGCTGATGGCAAGTATGGAAATTGGGTGATAATATAAGGAAGCTGGTCTTCCTTCTGCCTCCTATACAGTCAGTAGAGAGTATACCTTCAGAAGGTGCTTTGGGGTTTTCTTGGGGGATTTCAAAGATGTGTTTTGCAAAAGCTCATCTTTCTTTGTACGTAGAGTTGTGAACCCAAAAGACAGGGGCCTAAAGGTAAGTCTATGTGAATAGCCCTTTTGCTTTCAAGCTCTATAAGCCCATCAGCATTGCAGCAACAGGTGCATTTCTGGGAGGGCTGGGGAAGAAATTTCTAACTCTCGTTACCATTAAAGGCCTGCCCTTTGTTGCAGACAAGAGGGAATCAGTTAAGGTTATAAATTCTGAAGGTGGCCTTTTCGAAATCAAGGTCTGTATAATTTAAAGAGGGCTAGAAATACAGGGAGAGGGTCACAGACCTTACCTAGCTCACAGAGCACTATGAGAATTTCAACAGACTGTTTTGAAGATGCAAAACTTCATGCAAGTGTTTAGTAGTAGAATATCCAAGAAGGTTGTACCTTCAAAATTTAGTCTTGCGTGAATTTTTCATAAAGTTTTGTTTTGCAAAGATGAGGTTGAAGAAAGGTCATACTTAAATAGATGATCCACAGAAGTCCCGCTATGGTTGTGCTAAATTACCGACGATGACGTATTGGTTGTTTCCAGTGGAAAGTGCAGTGTGATAGGTAATATTGCCTCATCTTGTTGCATGAAAATTCTTGACAAAATGTTGTCTTATTTTTAAAGGGAGCCAGCTATGAGTCGGTCCAAATGTCCGTGAACCTAAGGCCATCTAGCTCATCAGCCCTCCCTCGGCAGAAACTCATCACATTTTTGTTGTTGCTTAATCAGTTTTGTTTTCATCTGCAGTAACTCTGGTGCTCTTGATTATGGAAATCTGGAAGCTGGCTTTCTGAAAGTGGTCTATCAAATGCTGATACAGATTTATTACTGTGCCAGCACTACATATTTATTTCTTACATCCATTTAACATGAGTGCACTGCATTGCATGTACATCAGTACTTTTTTACTGGGTTTCTCTAGCAGCCTCTACAAAGGTATGAGACAGGAGTCTTGTGTAATACTGGCTTGTAAAGCAGAGATAGTAATGCTCCCCATGATAAAGTCCTCTCCTCTTTCAGCTTCTACTGAATTTATAGCCGCTCCTTAAAGCAAGAGGAGTAGACATAGTCTGAATTTCAGCAGCTTGGACTGAAAGAGCTGTAAGCCCTTGGCATGCTGTTCAATACTGCAACCACTTTATCTGCTCCCATTTGGTAAACTAGCTGACGTATTTACTTTAGGAAAGGATTTTTGGAAAAATATCTAAAATTCTGATCTAACATCAATTAGTTAGAGACAATGAACTGTTCTTTAAATTGAACTTGATCGTGATTTTTTGACTTGAACTGATTTGAATACACCTATCTTTGTCTCCCTCAAAATGCACTACTTCTGGAGGCTTATCACTATGACATTGAGGTTTTTATGGTGCTCTGAAGTGCTTGAGAGGAAATGGAGAGTGTTTTAATACTGCTGATTTATTCTTTCAGGTCTGCAGTAATTTCCTTACTGCCTAATTAGAAGACTTGGTTTAATTTACTCTACACATAATGTTTACTGATGCACATATGGTGCCATATTTCAGGAAACTATACCCATTTCAGGTAGCTTTGGATAAGGCCAGTGTATAACATTTTCATCAAATGAAGGAAACTTTGATCTTCAGCATAATACTCACAATGGATTATTTTTCTCTGGCAAAATCCAAAGAGTATGGTAGCTATAGTGGCTTTTGCCTATTGAAACAGGGACTTGATTTTTCATTTTTTTTTTTTTTTTTTTTTTCTTTTAAACTGCAGTTTTGAGCACATGAGATTAGCCTTTCAATGTGACTTGTAAGGAATGAGGTAAAACTCAGTGACAGCTATATTGTGTTAGAGTAGATTACTACACATAGTTTGCCTATTATTTCTGGAATAATGAGTCTTCATAAAAGCTCACATATTTCAACAAATCTTTGTACTCACTCTAGGAACTTCAGAAGATGCCTAGCTCTCTAATCACTGCAGAGGAAAAAAAAGTATGGAGTGTTAAAAAATCTTTTTAATGAGAGACACTGTAAATGTGGGAGAAGATCAGCAGAAGTATATAATGTTGTTACTCAAAAAAACCCCTAAAACAAACCAAACAAAAAAACTATTCCAAGAAATTTGTGTTGATGGGAGTTTTACATAAATAAGCTTTCGCGTTTTTCCACTGTCAGCTAGAGAATGACATGTAGTTATATCAGCTAAAGAAATTTATAGAAGCTTGGGTTTGTAAAGACAGCTTAAAATTTTGATGTTAATTATCAATAATGCAGTAGCATGATAAATGTTGTCTTTTTCCATAGTCTTTTTCCAAAGCCTTCTATAATACTGTCTTCCTAATAGATTGATGAGCAATGGCAAAGTACATAGAATTTAATTTTCAAACGGGATTTCAACATTGCATTTGTTTCTTAATTGACATTAATTTTGTTCAGTAACAGTATTTATAAAATATTATAAAATGTCTTCAATGTTACTTGTTATTAAGCAACTAGAAACATAAAATGCTTTGTTTTCAGTTTTTGCTTTGTAGAAATTACTGCAGAGGAGAAGAAAGCAAAACAAAACCAACGCAAAAATAAACCCAACAAAACCCCTATCAATAGAAACAAACCCAATAACAAAAAAAAAAAATAAATCAGCCTGTGACGTCACTGCAGTAAGGGCTTTTTTGAAAGGTATGGATGATAATTGATAGAATCAGATATCAATCATCTCTCTTCATGGTGCAGGATCAGTTTGTGACTTTGAGTGACCCTTGGAAAGGATGATGAGAAATCTATTTTTGCAGAACACGATCAATTTTTAATCTTGTTTCAGCCATTGTCTGGAAGTCCAATAGGTAGGTCTACCAAAGATCTGTCATCAGCTTTCATCAGGGCTAAATCTCTAGCTTTTAGAGAAGCCGATGCTAATATTTGAATGCCAGCCTGTTGATAAAACTGGAGTAGGTGGGAATGCAAGCTGACATGTGTAGCACTTGCTCTATTAACCCTCAGTTTTTTGGATCTAGCTGCTAAGTGAAGTTTCTATACATGCTTATCATAGTGAGGATAACTTCATGAAGTGTTTTCATAGCCAACTTCCTTTCCATTTGTGGCCAAGCAGCTAATTTACCTCCTCAAAGCAGTTTTTTTCCCTTTTTTTTTTTTCCTGTATTTATAAAAAGCCATAAAGCTCCAAAGTCACTTGACTGGATCTAAATATCATTTCGGCAGAGCCTGAGACTACACATGAAGACACACAATGTGTTGTGAGTCTTGGTTTTCTCTATGGATGTTTAATCTGTGTTCTTTATCCTTCCTCATTACCCTTCTCTTTGACATAGCTCTATTGCACCAGACCCTCTAGGGTAGCAGTCTTGGGGACATTTTTTACACTTTACAATCCTCCTCCATTTTCATAAAGGTATTGTTCAAAGTCCTATCCCTTTTCTTCTCTTCTGGGTTATACTCCTACAAGCTTTGCCTTCTTTGTTCTTACATATAATGTCCTTCCATATACTTCTTCTCACAGCTCTACTGTCCCAGGTCATACATTATGCAAAAGTTAATCACTTTCACTTTTGGATTATTTTGTCTTCACTAATGCTTTCCACTGACTCTTCTGTTCCTACCTGTATTTCTGTCCTCCTAATTTTCCAACTTTGTTTTGATGGTGAGCTCTGTACTGTCCTCTGCCTTTTAATGCTCTCTATCATTCTCTATTAGTAGAAATAATAAATATTTGATACTATCCCAGCACTCCAATCAGCATTGGGATTTTATTCTTCTATGCAGACTTGAAACAAGACAGAGCTCTTGCCCTGGTAGTACTCATGTTTTGGGGAGTATATGGATTTCTGTCCCCTAAGCTTATAAATTTTTCTCTGCTCTTACATGACTGCACTAATGGTGTTAGCAAACACAAGACTTGGTCTTGCCAAAGCCTGTTTTTTCGAAAAGGCAATAAAAAATTTCTAAGGTATAAAAAATAGATAAATTCCCACCCTCCAAAAAATAGTTAAATTAATGGAGATTAAGTGTCTAAGTACTTGGTAACTAAGTTCTTCTGGCAGTATACCATTTTAAGGAATTCTGTAGTGACCTGTGACTAGGAGAAATGTGTTTGTGTGTGTATATTATGCACTTTCAAATTTCTGGTCAAAAATCATCACATCAAGTTATTTTCCATTAATAATTTCATCCCCAGGTTTTTCCTGGATAGGGAAGTTTGCTTTTAGAGGGAACAATGCTCACACACAGAAAAAAAAAAAAAAAAAAA
>VWZK01004965.1:81123-195552 GCA_013396935.1 Baryphthengus martii
CATTTTTGTGTATTACTGTGTTATCTATTTTGAGTGTATTTTATCATTGTGGAAGTGGAGTGGAATTAATTCTTCAGGGGAATTAAGAATTGCTTCTCTTAGCACATTGGCAGCTTTAGTTGAGATAGAAATAAAAGGAATACCTCATGCAAATGCGTATTTGCTTTGGTTAGTTTTACTCCACCACTCAGGGATTGAATGGAAATATTCAAAGTTAGCTTTCTCTTTATTCAAATAGACCTGACAACAGCAAATGCATCTTGGATCCTGTATTTACAATGCCTAACAATATACCAGTTTTCAGTGTGATTGAATGTTTTGATGACACCTTGTCTAGCTAGAGCTTTCTTGTCTGGGCTGCAAAATAAAGAAAATTACCTTTCCTGATGTTTTGTCTAACTAAAAAATGTATGTTTTAAGGAGACTAATGGCTAACCAGACCTCCGGACTGTTGTGTTTTGAGTTCCCAGTTTTTCATTCTTAGCATGTTTTCTCCAGCTTTTTGGTTGTTAAGAATGTTTCTGATCCATACTCCTATAGAGTAATTAAGTTTCCAGGAAGAATTACTTAAGTTTTCAGACATCTTTCTGGCTGTCTTTCAAATTTCAGTGAAGTTTGATGTTAATTAGAGGTTATTAGAAAGGTAGACAAGAAGTTACTGACATCATTCTTACAGTAACATTGTCTCAAACAGATGTTTTTATGAAATAGCAGGTGTTTAATCTTCAGTAACTTGTAGGGTGTGGGGCTTTACCTTTGTAATACATCATAGTATATTTTCTAATCCACCTGGAAAATGCTTAGAAGGGTTTTCTGTTTATATCTGTTGAATATATTTGAAAGAGAATATGAAGCACAAGGCATGTGCTAAATGAAATACTCATTGTGTAGAATACTATTCAGTGCAGGAATTAGAGAAGACTTAGAAATATTCGGGCTAATATTTTTAATGGTTGCTTGAAGTTAAGCTCCTTAATCCATGTTTGGCTTTTAAGTGAGCTGAACTGTTTTTTTTTTAAAGTAGTGTGCCACTCTCAATTCTCATCAGTTTGCAATGTATTATGTGGGTAATCACCATCATCCTATATAGATACATTCAGTCCAGTAGGATTAAGTATATGTCAGTATGAATCTCAGGAGGGTTTTGCAGAGCCTAGGCCCTTAAGTCTTTGACATTTGTATGCTTGCTGCAAACATATAATTTGGATGAAAGAAAGAAAAAAGCCCAAACTCCCATAGAGTGCTGTGAGATGTGACACATCAATGTTTAAATAAAAGTAGCCAATGAATACAGTAGGAATGTATATTGATAATTCTCCTTTTATTTACTGACATGCTCTCTTTTGTCACAGCTACGGAAGGCAGTAATGGATCATATATCGGATTCCTTCCTGGAGACCAATGTCCCGTTACTGGTTCTCATCGAGGCTGCAAAAAGCGGTAATGAGAAAGAAGTGAAGGAATATGCTCAGGTCTTCCGTGAGCATGCCAACAAGTTAGTTGAGGTAAGTGACCTTATTGACACACATAGTTTTCACCTTGCCTCTTAGAAAATTTATATACCAACTGAAGTGTGAGAGGGAGCATTTCTGTAATACAGGTTTCAGGTTTGGTCAACTTTATCCCGGTGACTGCACAGCAAATATCTGGATGACTGGCAGAGGGGAGCACGTGCTGTATTTTAATAGTTTGTTAAAGCAATTGAGCATGTTAAAAATGATATTTCCAGTATTTTGCCAGAAGTCATGAGCAACAAGAAGTAAATTGCAGTTCAGCTTTACTATCAGTATGATAGATTTTAATCTCTACTAAGTAAAAAACCAAATAGATACTTCACAATACTGCATCTAGTTCTGGCCAAAGGCTGCTCTAAACTTAAGAGCCTGTCAGTCTGAACTAAAATAGGGAAAAGGACATGTAGAGGAGGCAGAGCCTTAGGAGCATGTTTGCTCTTGAAAGGTCTGTATTACATATACACTATCTTCTCTTTTATCCTGTGTAAAGTCAACAAATGATAGTTCCAAGTCTTCAGGGAAGATATTGAAGTAGCTCTGTTCTATCATGAGGAGTACAAAATGTAATGATTGAAACCTGGATGCTCATTGAATGGACGTTTAATAAAGTAATGATAATGTTCATCTCAGTTTGCCCTTTCACAAATCAAGAACTGTGGAAAATACTTGTATTTCTTGAAGACAAATATAACTCAGTGTTTGCTTGATGATATTGTGTGGCATTATTGACTTCTCTGTATTAGCGTGATTTTGAAGGATATGTAGCCCCTTTGGAATATCCTTTCTCTCTAGGCACGCCATGAGTTCTTCAGCAGAGGAAAATGCTGTTGGCGAACAACTGATTTGGCAAGAGTTGAACTGTACCTTTGAAAGGCTTCTGTTCTTAAAACAGTCATTGTTCTAATTCTCTAGTACCTGAGCTGAAGCAAGGAGTAAGGTTTCTTGGTTACTCTTGACTAAAGCTAGACAGTTCCCTGTGTATTAGGGGGGTATTTTTAGTGACAATAAGGTGCTGTTCTGGAGCATCTCACTCTCCCCATGGACTAAACAGAGAGTCAAGGTACTTCATTCAGGGTCTGAGAGTCGAGTGTTTGCTATAGTACTTTAACTTGTAGGCACCTAGAGGTAGATCCCGGGGTTTAAAAACTCTGGATGGATTCTGTACAGTGCTGAATACAGTAAGGTTTAGTACTGTTATCTGCAAGAGAAACACAGGATTCTCAGCATTTTTCAGTCCTAACCCCTCTGGTTTATGAAGGATTTGTTACTGCTGCCTGGTGACTGGAGCTGGGGCAGTGAAAAAGGAGATAGCTGGTAGGTATATAAAGACAAAAAGTGCCTCTACAATATTCAGAGTTATATTGTAGTGGAAGTCAGAGTTGTAGCCTTATACATAATACACAATGAACATACATGGTTAGTATTATAGCAGCTTCCTCCTTCATAGATTTGCAATAAATTGTTGCAATTACAGGTCTGATACCATTATTAAAAAGTTAAAAATAGCAAAGTAGATCTTTTGTAAAAGTTAATAAGAGGTAGTGATGTAAGAGGAGGAAAAATACCTTTTAAAGGCTACAGTTAAACCCCTCCCCTCAAAAAAACCCAAACAACCCAAACAAACAAAGCAAAAATCAACACCCCCCCCAAAAAACAAACATAAAACCACATTTTCAGCTGGAAGAAACCCAAGAGTCATTATGGTCATCTAGCTTTGGCTTTACAAGTTTAACATTACATTAGAGTTGTGTTTTAGGCCAAACTAGAATTTGGTTGCTGATTTTGAATGTTATGTGATCATCTTTAGGTACCTCACCAATAAAACAATGATGATAGTAACAACAGATGCCCTGGACCTAATATTTTTATTTGATTTAGGTTGTTCCAAATATTAGAAGCAGATCCTGAATTGGTTCTTGTATGTCTCTGACATCTGATACTAGCCTGTGGGTCCATCCTTACTCTTTTCCAAGGATGGATTCTTTTAGATGGATCTTAGCCTTTTATTTGTAAGGATCCTTTCTGTTTTGAGTAACAAAGTATCTTGAAGAAGTTAATTTCCAGTGCAAGTGGACTTTTGAAACTCAAGTTTCAGGTTCATCAGACTGCACAAGAAAATAAATATTTGAAATAGATATATATCCCTTGTACACTAGTTTTTTGCACTTCGAACAGTTTCATCGTTTTTACTTAATGATGCACAATAGTGTCTTAGCAGATGGGCTTCTATGGTTTTGTGGGTCAGTATTTTACAACTAGTAAAATGTAGTTTAAAGATGAGACATAATCAAGTGACTATGAAATGTAAGATCCTTTCCCAGGCACAGGGCCAGAATTGCTTGCTAATATATGCAAACACAGTTCCACTGAAGTATGTGGAGTTGCACTGGCTTATGTTAAAGGAATTTGGCACTGCAAATCCAATACTGTGAAAACTATAATATTAATCATTAATTTTAAAATCAGAATCTGAATTTCTTGGATGTCTTGCCAAGCTCAATAGAAAGTCTATCAAAAGGTCAGGAAAAAATAACCCATGTTTTAATATTTCTTTACATAAAAACTACATTTTACCATTCTGAGGGAGGAAAAAAAAAAGGCATTTCTTGATATTTGATGAATACAAATGGCAAAATTTTCTTCGCATAGTCAATACATTTTCAAAAAATATATGTTGTAGAGTGAGGCTTATGGAAGCTAACTTCCTTTTATAGTCTGTATTGCAGAACACTTAAATCTTCTCCTGAGGAGTTTTTTTCTTTTTTTCATTATTTATGTATTTTCCCTTCCCCACCTCTTATCATAAAATTCTTTCTTTTGCTTTTCACTTCACTTCCTATGATATGCCATCTTTGAGAATGATAACTGGAAAGATGAATTATCACTTTTCTAGACACTCACTAGGAACCAGTTTTGTATATGGGTTATGTTGGAAACCCAGAGTAACTTAGAAGCCTCCTTGTCTCAGGTTCCCTCCAGAGTCCAAGAAGGCAGAGCATCTCAAAAATGAGACTCAGCTTAATTATGGTGTATATCATCCAAAATTACTCAAGTTGTCGTACAGATACTTGAGGTGAAAAATAAGATGGTGCCACTCCAAGCTTGCATGGCTAACTCCTCTTCAAATCATATTTCAACAATCATCTCTCAACTGTTCTGGCTTCTGAAACTGAAGTTAGAGAAGTGATGGTGCCTTTCCAGGTCATGATCTTTACCTCATAAATCCCTTTAATGTCTTGAAAAAAATGTATCTCTAATGATTGAAAATCAGTAAATGCCTGAATTGTACTGGCAGCTTCAAATGTGACCTTGGGAAGTCATTTAACTTCTGTATCCAGGCACCTTCACTTGTAGCATAAGGTCAATGACAGATAATTCTAATACCTAATACAGAAAGTCTATTGAGTGATAAATCAGTGCAGATGATTTCAATGCATCTATCAAAGCACTATGTCCCAGCAAATGAATTAATTTTTATTCTTTTGTTTAGTAAAGCTTCCTTGGTTCAACTATTAGTCCTCTGGACTGTTTCTTGCAAAATTAAATTATTAAATCCAACTAGTTTTCCTGGGAGATGAAATTCAGCATCCAGTAAATTCTTAAGAGCCATGGTAGCAAGCTGTTTAGTTGCTTTCAACAGGAAATGTCAACATATTTTAAACTTACTTAAGAACTGTGAAAATTTAGATTATAAGGCCTCTAGGTATTGGTTTGGATCAGTCTTTCCATCCTCACAAGGATGGAGAAAAGTCCAAGGGACTTCTACTAATAATTTCAATTTTGGGGATTTTAATATTTTTATGTAAGGACTTCACTGGTTGTCAGTGAATATTTATGAGAGTTAAATCCAGTTGCACCCAGTTTCTTGCTTGAAACTTATTTTTGTTCTTTAGCCTGAACTGATGCAGCACCAAATTTGAAACAGCTAAAAATAATATTTTGAAAAGACAGAGCCTTACCAATTTTGCAGAAATTACTTTTTCTGAGGACTTTTGTACAGCCTACATGTGTCTATCAGTTCCATCTCGTACAAACTTAAAGATTTCTAGAGACACTCCAAATAATCAAAATTATCTTCTAAGAACACTTGGCTAGTGAAATAATGGTACTAGGCAATGGTTTATGATGATTAATATTTGAGATAAGGCAAGCAAGTCAATAGTATCACAAGGTTGGATAGTAATTTTTAGCAGATGAAACCCAACAGCAGCGTTTCTGTTTTATAGTCTCTTTGTCCATTAGGCTTGCAGGAGTTTATTAACTTTCTCTTGACCGTGTAATTACCACTTTGAAGAGGATACTAAGGTGACTTTTTGGAGTTTAGGAGTTTGGCTTTATCTTTTACAGCATCAAGGAAAAAAAAAAAAAAGACATTTAGAGTGTTTGAACTTCTTCATTTATTCTTTATTCTTTGTTTTCCAAGAACTGTATTATTTGTAGTTCCCTAATTCAGATTAATTTTATGTTTTCCCATCATAATTCTGGAAACAGACTTGCACAATGAAGACAGGAAAAAAAAGAACAAAAAACCACTGCTAGTGTGCACAGCACACAAAACAAGCAATTGGACCTGCTCAGTGCCCCCTGCTTGACTTGATTTGGTAATGAGAGGAGAGGGGGAAAACTGTGAGAGAAAATACTGCCGTGGTGGTCAACAGTGAATTTAATCTAGATAAGGAGTAACAGAACTAATACCCAACCCAGTATATTTTTACTTTGGAAGTATCTCTCAGTAAAGCACACAGGGCGTTTGGTCCCAAAGGAAACACACAGCTAATCTTTCTTTTAGGGAGTGAAGATCTTCTGTATAAATCTGCGATGCACTTAAGATCAACAGAGCTCTGGCAGTTTATAGTGTGGCATTCTAGCTCGCTTTCAGGAGGTACTAATGATCTGCATGTGGAATATCTAATGGTTTGTGCTTTTGTAAATATTGTGCAAGTTCATGAACTGAGTTGGATTTTCATTTAAGAAAGACAAAACCCAGAGTAACAAGCCTAAGAAGAAAAGATTTGGCTTGTTTATTTCTGCAACTTTAGTTCAAGGAACAAAGAGTGTTCCTACTGATTTATTTCATAAATACTGGCCATACTTGAAGTGTTCTATTCAGTGCACATCACTGCATTATCAGAATACACAATTAGTTGTTAGCTTCTGGTAAGGAAGAAAAAGTGTCAATATTCTTGCAGAGCTTTTGTATCCAATTTCCATCATGAAAAATGCATACATCCCTGGGTCTCCTCTTACAGACCGATCAGCTTTTATTCTTGTGTTTTCCTTTTAGTTGATGTTAAATATTATTTCTTATCTAGCTTAGGAGTCAGTAATCCTTTGTTCTAATCAAGGAGTTATTAAGGAGATCATAGATTAGTTTAATTCAAAGCCTTCAAGTTGAGAGATTTTATTTGAAATTAAAGCTCTGTGTCCTAGTGTTTCATCTGCTCATTTTGGTTTTAATTTCCTTCTCGGGCCTTTCTTCCCTGCTTGGGCAACAGATGTTCTTAATTCCTAATAAACATAATGAGTGTATATATTGACAATAGCTAAAACCATGAGTCCAATTATCTGCAATGAGAACATGAAAAGCTTGTACTCTTTGCATTTATTTCTTCTGTGGCCCTGCTGCAGCCAGATCTAGTTAGTCCACCTCTTCACCTTGAGATGTATATTTCGTTGAGGTAAAATGAACTCAGTCTTTCAGGATTAAACTTTCTGATAGTGCTGACACTGGTAAACTCTTTATGCTGTCTATTTTTACTTACATTAGCCGCTGGATATTGGTAGTCCACAGGATCTATGCCAGTTTCATCTTCTGGTTTCCAGATTAACACTGAAATAAAATCAAATTGCCTTATAGTAAAAATAAGGCACAGAAGTAACTGCTGCTTTGTGACTTTTTGAGCCTCTTGTGTACCTATCCCTGAAGAAGATAGGTTATTAAAGGAGTTAAATAATTAATGTCTACATTTTCAAGACTACTTTTGTCCAAAAGCCATCTCTGCCTTCAGGCAACATGGGTCCATCTCTCAGGCTGTAGGAGCAAGCAGTTGCAGAGCTTGCCTGTGATCTGCAGGCTGCATCAATAACATGGAAACGTGTGTGAAGTTAAACAATTTGGCAATGGAGAACTTGACTACAGCAGATGCTGAAGGCCCTGGATGCTGAGCCCTCAACATCTGCCCTTAGCAGGCTTCTGGTGCAAGCAAACTATCTAGGATGGCTGAAAGGGGAGGAGCTTCCTTATCTCACAGCTGCTTTGGCAATACAGTTCTGTTTCCAAAATTGTTTCCCACTAATAAACACCTGGCTAAACAAGTGTACCAGGATCTGTGAGATGATTAGCATTGAGTAATCATCTTCTATTCATTTGTCCCTGTCCTTTATTCTTTGCTAAATTTCTACCTCTCATGGCAACATGAAAAAGATTGTGGTTTTATTTGTTCACACATATTTCTGTAATGTACATAGTATGCAAATGTTACATAAAATTAGCAGCCTATGAGTAGTGATGGTTCTTTTTTTTTCCTTCCCAGAAGGGGAGTACAAGATTTTTTTGGGGGGAGGAAGAAAGAAAGAAGAAAAAAAAAAAAAAAGAAAAAAAAAAAAAAAGAAAAAAAAAAAAAGGAAAAAAGTGAGTAGTGGTAAACTGCTGCAGAATCTTCATGTCAACTTGAGTGCATCTCTGTCTTTGAGATTGTAGATGTAAAGCCAGTGCTGTGTTGGTTCTGGCATCTGATTTCCTATAGATAGTCGTTCATTAGCAAATGACTGTTATGTCTTTTTACACATTGGAAAAATATATTGCCAGAGCATTTTCTACAAATGAAAATGTGCTTGTCCACTTCAGTTCTTTTACTGTAATTCTTTAACATGTCTTTTCTTTGTATACCCTATTTATTATTTTAATATGAAATACCTGGTTTTCTCCTTTGCAGAAAAATTTATTCCTAGTAATTTCCCAATATTTTCCAGTTAGCTGATTTTTTTTTTAAAGATAATTAACTTTTAACTGTGCTTATTTATGGTCTCTGTAAAAGAGATGAAATTCAATTACTCCCTTTTTAATCACTGAGTAATTTTTTAAAAAAATATTTTTCTAGTGAATAACACCGGCTTAGCTAGGGGCTCACTTCTCCAGTCTGGTCATGCTACTCTGCTATATGATTCATGTGGTACATTTTTCCAAAATAAAATGAGTCCTACAAACTCTAGTATCCATTTATGTCTGCTGTTCCATACAATCCAATCATGCAGCAGTGTATGTGATATAAAACTTGTTAATAATGCCATCAAGAGGTCTTGGTACCATTTTAATTAATTGATTACATAAATTATGAATTTAGCTTCTGCTAACTAGTTGTTTGAGTTTGTAACCTTAGTAAACTAAGATACCATACAACATCTAGGCTGAAAATCATCCCCTGGTTCTTCCAAGGAAGAAGGGCTTTGGAGGCAATGAATATGTAAACCTCTTAGTGGAAGGGGCCCTGTAGAACCTAAATGTCCTTTTACTTTGAACTCAAACCACTTCTGATAGACATTATTTTTATTTACAGACATTCCAAGTAAGTGGAAGCTTCTGTGTCAGATACAAACCTTCCTCCGTTGCTCTCTCAATGGAAGAAGTAAAACTGGTTATAAAAGAGACATTGCACTCAAATTATCTGGGTGAATCAATGATGTCTGTCTGATCACATGGTGTAAATTCCCAGCTGTATGACTCTTTAGCCTAAAGTATTTAGGAGCTAGAAATCAATGCTGGCAGGTGTGTAGTTTATCTATCTTTGGTTCCTTTTAGGTTGGGGATTTTTTTAATATTTCTTTTTCCTAAGCAGCAAATATGAAAGACTCTCCACTTCACAGATGAAATGTATTGCCATCATTTTGCACTGACTAATCCATTAGTTTTTTAGCAAGTGATCTCTTATCTTCAGAAATTGATTGCAACTGGAAGTGGGAAGTTCATCAAGTGGTATTAACCTTTAAGAGGTTAATAAAAGAGGATGATAACTGCTTGTCCTTCTGATGGTCATATGATGCACCTTGCATTGTTCACATGTCAGCACACGAATATCCATATAGGGATATTTCATAAATTTTAGCTTTTAGAGTTTGTTCTACATCTTATCTCCACCTTTGTTAAGAAGGACCTTTCTTATAATGAATCTCTTCACATAGATGCTTTCAAATTTTGATCCAACAGCTCCCAAAGTTCAGACTGTTAAGTGAGGTCCTTTGGCCTCTTCCTATAAGCTACTTTTTTCCCCCAAAAAAAAGTTTAGTTACCTGTGTGACTCGTCTCTACACCACCTGTTTTTTTCCCAGCAATTGCACTAGTATGTCTATATACAAACATATAGATGGAAATCATACCTGTAGGCATAGTGTTTGGTGGCTTTACTTGAACAAAAAATCTTGTCACATCAGAGTGTTGTGTCTTTTCCTGGAATTCTAGACATTTTTGGTGATGAAATGCACCTTTTGCCATTTTTGTTAAGTTCAATATCTGCTGTTGTGTTTTCATACCTAGAGTATAAGCCTTGGATGACCTGTGTAGCTTTAAAATATTTTTATGTCAAAACAAAACCTTGAGATAACTAGCAGGGTCAGATAAACCTTGTTTTTGTTTCCTTCAGGATAGCTGTTATTTGGACAAAATTTACATCTCTTACTAGAAACTTTTTGCTACAGAATTGTATGAGGGAAATGGTAACAGAAATCAGAATGATGCTTTGAATGGACACAGAGAAGACTCTGAGAAATGAGAAGCTACAAGGGCTATTGGGGGAAGAGAAGGTTTTAGGGTGAATTTTCAATGAAGTTATGTATATGTGCTTGTAATGCTGCTGCTGAATGTCAAGTATGTATGGAACTAGGTTTTTGTTGGGTTATGATTTTTTTTTTTATTTTTCTTTTTACTTATTGACAACCCATGGATTCAATAAGAAAATTCAACATTTCATGTAGATATGGATCCAGAAAGCAAATATTCTCAGCCATAATTTTCCTAGGTAAAAGCTTGAGCTCAGTTATGAAGGCGAAGAGACACTGGAAAATCTATAGTGCTGCAACCCTGGTTATACCTCATTAGATAAATACAATAGTAAGCTCATTCAGAAAATACCAAGATACTTATAAAATCATAGAATGGTAGGGGTTAGAAGGGGCCTCTGGAGATCATTGAATCCAACCCCCCAGCCAGAGCAGGATCTTCTAGGGCAGGCCACACAGGAACATGTCCACGTGGGTTCTGAAAGTCTCTATAGAGAAGGAGACTCCACAACCTCTCTGGGCAGCTCGTTCCAGGCTCTGTCACCTTCACAATAAAGAAATTTTTTCCTCACATTGAGGTGGAACTTCCTGTGTTCCAGTTTGAGACCATTGCCTCTCATCCTATGACAGGACATCACCGAAGAGAGATCAGCCCCTTCTACTCAACACCCACCCTTCAGATGTTTGTAAATATTAAGAAGATCCCCTCTCAGGCTTCTCTTCTTCAGACTAAACAGCCCCAGGGCTCTCAACCTCTCAGGCCTCTCCTAAGAGAGATATTCTAGACCCTCAAGTAACTTAAAAATATTACTGAGTGAAATACTATAACCCTAATAACAAGTTTTCTTAGTGTTTGAAAATGTATTTTATAGCTTAATTTGGAGATAAATTTCTAAAAAAAACCAATGACCTCACTACTCTGTTAGAGAAACATTATAACAAATGTGTGGATCACATTTCAGTAGAAAAATCTTTTATAAGATATTGATGATAATAAAGGGCGGATGACTTCATGGCTTAGCGTGTAAAGTCATTGGTTTTATCACCTTATTTCCAAGCTTGGATTTCTGGAAATCAAATAAAATAATTAATTGGATTTTTTTCAAAGTTCCAGAAGATTTATTTTTTTTTCCTATGGCCTCAGAGTGGCAGCTTGACGAAATGCAGCCTGAGGGTAACTTCTTAAGTAATCTTGTAAGTAGCCGAGAAAAGGATTTTAGCATGAAAATGTAATTCAACAGTAAGTTTAGTTTCACAGTACACAGGTTATAAAACTTGTGTTTTGATGATTCCGAAGTGCTTCCTTCCATGACTTCAAAAGTTCAGGAAAAGAAGTTCTGTAAGCCTTAATCTCTTTACAAAAGCAGAAGATAGAAGAGGGAGGAAAAGTCCAGATTTTATCAATGCCCATACTTCTTGCAGTCAAAAGGATTGTAGGCTGGAGGTCCTGCTTCTAAAAGATGAGGGACTTGCAGGCTAGTGATATCACTCTAATGTCTAGCTCATTATACCTTCATGAGAAAGTCAAGTCATTGCTTTATAATGAGAACCTTTTATCACAGATGCAAAAATGGTAGTGGTGACTCTTTGTAGTGCCTAATTCCACAGTCCTGCCCTTTGAGGTACCAATTAAATGAGTCAAGTCTTTCTTTTACTTGTAATGAAAATAAGTAAAATTCTTACCCTTAGATATGCAAAGTGTGTAGCAGATCAGTAGTTACCTTTCCACCACACTACTCATACTGTTCTATACTTTAAAGGCCTTTGTGAATTTTGCCATGTCCAAGGAAACAGTTAAGAGCAGCCATAATATCTTAAACCGCTGTGCGTGACATGACTGAAATGTCCCATGGATATGTTTTTATTGCAAAAATTGCTATTTCCATAATGTCAGAAGGAAGATGAAAGGCACTACACAATATATATTAACAAAAGAACAAGGAAATTAACATGCAGAAGTTTTTAGATAAATGAGGGGAAAATGAGAAAGAAGCAATAATGATATATTATTTGACTCAGAATGTAACTTCCTCAGAGGGATAATTATTCTTGCTGGGATGCCAATATAGCTGAGTAGAGTTTGTGTAGGAGAGGAAAAGAGCTGAGGCTTTGTGTTACCCCTCTCAGGTAATAACTATCAAAGGACATGCCTTTTAACAACAGAATGTTTGCTAATTTTGTTGGTTTCAGTTATAAAATTGAAGTGTGGACAAAGAAATAGTAGGAATAGTTGTTACTGACCCTTGTTCTTACAGTATTATTGAATATTAAACCTCTAATTGTACATAGTATTGAAGCTAATCACTTAAGTAAACTTGATATTCACTAGTTTGAAGAAAGTCAAACACATAATACAAGTAGAAAGCTGTAACATTTCACATTCAAAATCTCTGTAAGAGGAAGACAGAGGAGATAAAATTTTGTACCTCAGGCTGCACACAAATATCTCAATATTACTGTAATCTTTTCCCAGTTCATTGAATAATGATAAGTAGATAGGATTAATAGATCACTGGCAACCTTATACAAAAGGTTCTACACCAGTGCAAATTATTAATTATACTATTTTGTGACACACGATTTCCAAAAGCCTAACAGATAAAAGCATTAAGATCATAAATCATTAATTTCATCTGATTATTTTCAGTCAGTCTTTTATTTACTGTCTGTTCAATTAAAAACTGAGGTTAATGAATCTTTCAAATGTACTATAATATTCTAATATTCATTTTTTCCCCCCCTCTGCCCCAGGTAAAAATCTATCTTCTTTTTCTCCTCCTTGTCTCTTTTTGGCTTAGAGAGGAACTTCTGAGTCACACCATATATTTTCATTTCTGAAAGTCGCTGATAGCAGTTTTCTCATCTGAAATGATGTACAGAGAATGAGATGGCAAAAAGCCAGAAAGCACTAGGAGCTCTGGAGTGCAATGTGCAAGTACTTTTTTACCTTAAGTCTTACCTTATATCTTTCTGTTTTTACTGTTATCTGCAGAAGTTACCTTCTTTCTCATCCATAACATGGCCAAAAATCACCTTTTACTTCAGTTTTATTTTTAGAAAACAGACTTCTGCTAAGAAACTTGCATCTCTTTCCCAATTTCTGAATTTGCTGATTTGCAAATGAATGAGGTGTTATTTAACTATACCCAAAATTGGTAGCAGTCATTAGGATGATTCCTCATTTTTATACATTAGAGTTACAAATACAAAAACTTCTTCCTCAATAAATTTGCTGAATACGATCTTATTCCTTGTCTTTAGCTGCCTATTTTCCCTTCACAGGGACCTTTCTCTTTTAGAGAAGAATTAGTTCCTACATCTTCAAAGCAGGAGAAGAGCAACTTCTGTTTCTTCTCGTTTTGTGATGTTTAGCACAAAAATGGTTGGTGCTTTGAAAGCTGCTCGGTTGGTGTAAAATGTGTCTTCTTCCATCTTCACAAATGCAATGTCAGTCTCCATCAACCAGGTGTAAATCCAATGCTTCTAACTTGACTGAATTTAGAACTACAGTAGCTGAGGTTGTCTTAAGATTTGGGTGATGCCTCTTGTCTCAGACACTTTTCGGTGGTCAAGAGAACCAGAAGCATCTCCTGTATCAGATTTTTTTTTTCTTTGCTTTTCTTGACCTCAAAATGTTTTCTAAACTTAATCATTAATGTTATCTCTGCTTTGTAGGTGACATCACAGAAGGTGAAACAATTTGCTCAGAGTGCGTTAGTGGACCTGTGGCAGATCTAGAAAAAGAATCTGATCACTATAATTTCTATCAGTGGTTTTATCAGTGAGGCTTTCACACTTTTTGTTCCAATTTCTGGATTTTTAACCATATAACTTTTGAATTTTGGTTGATTTGTTCTTTACATAACACTTAAAATAGTAAACTAGATACAAGTGAGCCAAATGCTTCTAGCATTTAGAAGCCATTAGATACAGCCTACACTATATATAAGCCAGTAAAAGTAAACATAATATACTTCCAGGATTGATTTTACATAGCTTGAACCTTTCTAACATACAAGAGGAAACACATTTTGCCCAACTTTTGGCTTAGACTTTCAGCTCTTTAGGTGACTGTTGTCTATACCCTCTGGGTCATTGCTGTAAAGATATATACTTCTAAAAGGTTTTTTCTCACCATCGCAGAGCAGGGCTAGCAATCAAAATATGTGGGATGCATTGACCCTGAAGTAACTCTTCACTCTTGTGCAACTTTGTAGGGATCCTAGACAGTTAAATGGTAAAATCTTCCTCTTAGGTAATGCTGAGTTAAATATGGTGAACTTCTACCTGTAAAGGCAAAAGTCATGTCTGTGGTAAAGTATTTTTGCTATAGAAGTCACTGCTGTTGCCTGTGGTGTACTACTAATCCTGCCCTTGGTTACTTGCAGTGAAGATATTATGTTTCTGTAATTACCTTCTGGTGAAAGCCCAGAGTGCTTCATGTCCATCAAATTCTTCCCTTGTAATAACACTACAATATCAAGTCTCTTTGGATGTGAGACAACCAGTGGCACAGGTGTCTAAGGGGAGCATCAACATTTCCTACCTCATGTAGAATATTAGTTTCTCTAGTATTTTCTTTTAAACTGCAACAAAAGAATAGTATCCTGCAGCCACTCCTTGTGGTTGGTTGAATCTTAACCTGTTTGAGCTCTCTGAGCTTATTTTAGTTTGCAGTGTCTGTCAAAGATGCTCCTGCTTCCATCTTATATGTGTTGAAAGCTATCTTGCCTTGTAACTGTAACACAACAGATGGGACACAGTGCAACTTGGCTGACCTCTACTTTCAGCATTTAAATAGCTAAACTGATTTTATTACCATAAAATAAGCTCCCAAGAAGTTCTTACACTGTAGGCCAAGCTAACAAGTGCCGGTTGCGATCCTGTAGTTGCAATAGATGAAGAGGTCAGTTTGCTTGATGATTTCATGGTCTTTAAAGATACTTCCATTGATTTTAATGAGACCTATAGGGATGAAAACCCTAGAAAACTTAGATTTTCTTCTGACAAAGACGAGTAAGCCAAAATAACATTGGTAGCAGAACTTCATTGGTGTATTTTTCCAAAGTCATACTCATTTTCCAGTATTGTTGAAAAGAGACTAGGGACAAATAGGACTTGTAACACTGGGAACTGATAATTTGTGGTTGGAAGTGGTCAATATACTGCATCTCAAGACTGTTACTTTCTTGAGAAGGTTTTCTTTGTAGTGTCATTTTTCTGTTCTTCTCAGTTATTTACCTTCTTTTAAGGCTGTATTGTAACACCATTGACAACCAGCTCTAAGTCTTTAGCAGGCCAGGAGGAGCTCAAGAATACCATTATGAAAATCAAGAATAGCACTCCCTCAAGAAAAACAAACACTATAAATTTATATATCCTTTACAATGGGAAGATCAGAAGGCAGTAGCTATTAAAAAGCAGTTAAAAAGGACACTTGTCCCATACACTTTGGCGTCTGAGAGCGGAATAAAGGTCTTATTAGCAGTTTTTAACCTTTGTCAGCACTTTTTTATCTTTAGAGCTGATGATTATTGTACTGTATGGTGTCCAGGATTCAATTTTCTTGTATACATTTAGTATCCATCCTTCAAATTTGTTGGGCTGAAGTGTGTCTGCTTTTGAATCAACTCACATTTTGGCAAAGACTGATTGGGGTTTCAGGTATTAGCAACAAAATTACATAATCAGATCAATGGCGTATATTCAAAAATGTTTGACATGTTTTTTACAAGTGTGCAATATTTATGGACTACTTGTTTTTAAAAAAGAAATCTAAATGACTGAGATAGTACAGCAACATATTTGAATACTTGCTTCCTTTGGGCTGACTATATTACGTACTTTGCAGAAGGGCCTTTTTGTGTATTTTTTTTTTTCAATTATATCAGCTACAAATGTTGTACGCACAGTTACAAATATAACTGTACCCGTACTATGATTTAACAACAGAGACATGGTGAAACCAATTTTCCTTTACGAAAAGCGAGCACACTGTTTATGTCTAGTTCTAGATGACTTTTTTTTTTCCAGTGTTTTGAAAGAAAAAGGACAAAACGACTTTATGCAATTAAATAATAAAGATGCTTTCACAGCAGTTATTATAGTGGGGAGGCAGAAATCTACATTTTTTACTTACTGATCCTGCTCTCTACAGCTTTTTATGCACAGGCTTTTGTACGTGTTTTCATTTTTTTGCTTGCTTTTTTCTTTGGTAATATATAAATAAAACCAAGATTCTGTGTGTTCTTCTTCATATCCTGTACTGTAATTATGGCATTTTTGTTGTAATGTTGATTTGGAGAGAAAAAAAAAAAGCCCATCTACATTTCTGTGCATGAAGAGAAGGAAATATGAATCTCACAGAAGGGAGTTATTTAATCTTTAGTGAGAAGATTTTTAGAAGGCTTGCAGGAGAGACAAAGAAAGAAAGGGTATTGTGATTTGAAACTCTACTTTCATTTTATAAGAAACTTTGTTACAAAGTTAAGAGTATGTATGTATGTTATATAAATAATAATCTTCAAGAAGTTCTTGGCATCAAATTAAGTTCTGTGTTTGTACCTCATTCTGCAACTCTGTCATACTTAAGTGGTAATTATGGTTATTATTTTTTCATCTTAATGTCTGTTTGAAAGGCTATTTGTGTTAGAAGACATTTAGGGCCAAATTTTCAAAAATTCTTCTTATAGGCTGTATGGGATCCTGCACTTACCAGGAGGGCAGAATACTTGCAGGAGGTTGCCTGTAAAATAAAAAAAAAAATAAATAAAAAAAACCCAAAACCCACAACCAACCAAGCAAAAAAACCCCAAACAAAACAGAAAAAATCACCAAAACCTCCAGGTGGTGTTGAAAACCCTGCTTATATGCTGAATAGTATAGAGTTTAAGTGCATGAAAGACCATCAAGACTGGTAAATCATCAGATCAAATTCTCTAAATATTCCATAATCGAATTTCTAATTCCATTCCAATTTCTAATCTGTGAATTCCAGAAACTTTCAAGCTCTATGTCAAAGAGCTATTTGGAAGGCGATTCCAGAATTTCATTCCCACTATGATCACAAATCTTCTAAACTTCCTTTCAAAAATATTACCACAATATGAAGCTCTAGTTATTTTTTCCTCCCAAGCACTTACCTCAAATGCATCTGTAAAATGCTGTTGTAGCTTTGCTCTTTCCCCAATATTCCTGGAAAGTCTTTGTACTTGTGTGGTTCACACTGGTCTTTTTACATATGTGACTGTTCAAACTGAAGTTTTGCAATGGTTTCTGTTAACAATTTAATATATTTTCTTAAATTATCGCTATTGGGTTTTGTGGGTTTTTTTCTTCAGCATCTTTGCTGCTTCTGTGTCTCAGACGCTTTGTCTCCGATCTTGTCTGGTTAATCTTTAAAATTGATTATACCGGTATGGCTCTTATGGTAGGTTATCATCTGTGCTTGTAACCTATCAGAATTGTTATAATTCCTTAAAATTGATCAGGCAATATAATTTCCATTTCTGCTGTATCTCTTCTATGCTCTGCAGTTTCTTGGTCCGATGGAGGTAACCCACGTTCCTTTGGCAGTTCCTCAGGCAGTTAAATCCAAGCTTTTTGGCCTCGTAGGTAAATATATAATTCTGAATGAAAGAGGATCAAAGAGCTGATGCAAGAGCTGAGATCGTTCAGTGGAATTCTGTTACTTAACAGTATAGACATAGCATAACATCTCTTCCTGAGAGGAACCATTTATATCCCTTGTTACAGGAGCAAGTTATGTTTTAACATGTGTACAAGGGAACACATGTATAATCTCAAGGGATAGAGAGACAATGTTTAATCATTTGTGGAAATCACTTTGTGCCTGGAGACTCTTGTAAGACCATCCTTTTTGAAATGAAAAGCTCCTTTCCAGAATACCACTTGTTGAAGTCTGTACAGGTACAATGATAATAATAATGGCAGCAACGTGTGGTACTGAATCTGGGCTTTTTTTTTCCACCTCATTTTTTGGCTATGCGGTTTCAACTGTTTCACAACACTCTGATGTGTATTTGTCATGTCAGTAACCTGAAAAATCTCTGGAATTCATAAAATGTCTGTGAAGCTGGAACTCTCAGGTAATTGATGATAATTGGTTGATAAATATACTTGCATCTGCAACGTGTGGCTATATGATGTTGAAAAATGGCAGGGCTGTGCAGCAGAATGTCAATTCCGTGAAAAAATGGTAGAAATTTTCATTGAAAAGGGCTCTCCATTGAAAAGTAAGACAGCTTATTAAATTTTGTTGGCCATGTCAGATACTAATCTGAAAACAAAAGAGAATAGCTGTGATAATAAAAGGGTAAAGCTTGTAGGTGACAGGTAGTGGGTTTATTTGCATAGTATCAGGTGGAGTCATTCTTAAGCTGATGCAGTGAATCTATACAGCTGAACACAAAGTCTTTCAAACCCCCTAAACAAATATACATTGGGGATTTTAAATACAGAAATGCATACCGTATAGTTACAGGTTTGAATTATGCTGGGAAAACCTGGAACTAGGGAGAAGCTGGGTGAAATTTCTCATACAAATCCTTTCCCAGTAAGAAAAGCAGTTTAAAGTCAACATAAACTGTTTGTAAAAGTTATTCAATTTGGCAATAAAAATATACTTTGTGTCAACCTGAGACAATTTTTTGTGATTATTTTTCATTACAGCCACTGATCAGAAAAAAAATATTATTTAAGCAGCTCTATTTTTTTTGGCATGCATTCCACGTACAGATAGTCTGTCTGGCACACTTTCTATATTTTTATTCCCTTATCATTTTCCTGAATCTGTCATGTATGTTTATAATAAATCCTAACCCTCACCCATGTATATATTCTACTTTCCTCCAGATCATTATTGTTAGCTAAGATATAAGGATAAACTAATGTATTAAGAATAAATTTTGAAATTGTGTGGGAATTCTTACATATTTTACAAACTTGATTTTATTCCCTGCAGTAGTGTGTAATATCAAGCACAGTGCCCCAACTAATTCCTGTTGAAACTGTTTTATTCAATCCCCCTCATTTTTGTTTAGTTAATATATTCTCCATTCCTTCCTTAAATTGCCAGAGTGTTTTTATAAACAGCTGATATACTCCACAAGACTTTTCTGAAGAGAGAAAGAATTATTAGCTGGGAGTTTGATGAAAAATAATGTACAGATATTAAGGAAAATACAATTCAACTCAGCACTGTATTTAATGCATACATTAAGGGGGAGGGAGGGGAAAATTACTATAACAGGATGATATAAACTTAGGTTCTTCTTCATGTAAACTTATTTTTCTTGATGTGTTCGGTGAGCCACAGATGACCAGGAGCAAAAAAAAACACATTAGAATGAAATAATTTATAATGTTTCATGTCCTATGTTTTTCTTTCTTTACTTCAGAGTCAATGGACTTGAGACAATTTGAGATAGAAAAGAAATCCTGTAAAGATGTATTTTAGCTATGTTGAAGGAATGGATTATCTTTGAAAAAAAAAACAAAAAACAACTAACATAGTGATCAGAAAAAGTATGTATGTTAGCATTTCTAAACCTTGCAGCAGTTTAATGCAGGATGATATCCTTTAGATAGAAAGCATTATGTGTAATTCTGTCTTTAATTAAACTCAATTTGACTAGGTGGAGAGATACAGTGATAAAGAAATGCTCATAGTTTGTGGTTTTGTTTTTTTCCTTTTTGAGGCATAAATTAATGGATAGGATTGCTTTGATTTTCAAGAACTAGAATTTCCTTGCCTTAATACCTTTAACTGCTTTAGCCTGAGTTTTACCAAAGGATGACTGTATCTTATTTTAAACTCCATTTAAAGGAGGTTCTGAATTATGTGTAACTGACTCTATTTGGGTTTAGAACAAAACCTTCTCTTGATTTTTCTTGCTTCTTGAAGGTTTTTCTGCATAATGTTAAAACTTCAGTAGAAGGCAGCAAGTGCTAAGTGGTGATTTAGGGTTTGTCTGCAGAGATTAAAGCTGTGAGTTTGTGCATCTTGAGGCAAAGAATGGAAATAGTTCTAGATGTCTCAAAATTAAGTTGTACAAAGATGGGAATATATTAACTCTTCTTACCAACATATTTCAAAATCAAGGAGACACCACTGCTATGAGGAAGGTGGAATGGGAGAGGACATACACTCTCACCTCTGGGAAGATGTTAGCCATTGGTACAGAGATTTTTCGCTTGGTTCACTCACTTGTGCAATGAAAGCAAAACCAATTTGATATGCTGTAAAGTTAATTTCTTACAAAATGCCCTGAGATCTTGAAGCCAGTTTTCACTGCTAATGCTGAATGAAAAACCTAAGTGTTCCTGTGGCTGCAGGAAGCAGTAATAGCCTAGCTGAGATCTGAGAGCCTGGTTAAGAAGAGCTTTCTGGATTGTTATAGAAACTGATAAAACTGGAGGAAAAAATTTCTTTTGAGTACGCATTTTTAATCAGTTATAGCAACTGAGTTTCAAATTTGTAACATTATAGACAGAAGCTGAGCCCTTCCTGCTTCTCTCTTCTGAACTTCCATAGCCCTTCAGAACCACCTGACATGGTGAACTAACTTGGAAAAAAACAATGTAGTAGCAAAAAAATTTATGATACTTATTGTCCCTGGTTCATCTTTGTCAGTACTTTTTTTTTTCCTTCATTGCAGACAAAGGATAAATTCCCTGCAAAGTAGAGTTCAGATATCACTGATAAGTTAAAATGCTCTCCAAATTTAGACCAGTTAATTATATATCATCTACCTTTTTACAGTGGACTTGAGATATTAGCTTGTTAAGGAAGAAAACTGCTTGACAGCAGCAGCTGTGCTATCAGTGAATATTAAGGAAGATGATTATCTCAGATAATTTGGAAACAGCCTGTGTGCCAGCAGTCTAGAGAAGAAACCTCTGTCCCCACAAATCCTCACAAATTGTTCTCAAGTTTGATAGAACAGTTATTATTTGCGTGGGGTAGGAATTCTTTTTTAAATTGTCTTAACCACTGTATGAAGGAAAGAGTTTCCCTTAGAGTTGAGAAAATAAGAATTTCTGTAGTTATTTGATAAATAAAGAGCTTCTATTCTGCCAAGTAAATGCTAGACAGCTTATAAAAGTTAGTCTTACGGAGCTGCTTGAAACTTGTGGTGATAGTATTTGTTCTGTCTTCACCCATGTTTAGGGAGCTTTGTGGAAGTCTACGATATAATATACTGTCTTCTGTCTGGAAGGCAAGCTCGTCAGTCTGGGTATGCTCATTAGGTTGTTTTTGTGAGTGTTTAGCTTGGCTTTTCTCCACTTGGATAGCAATGTGTCAGGGACTAACTGCTCCTGCTCACTGTCTGACCTTGGCATGCATGGAACCATGAGGGTCTCGTGGAGGTGAGAGCACAGAAGTGAAAGTAAGGATAGCCAACTTTTGCCATGATGTGGTCATCTTGCATATATTGAGATGAATATAAAAAGAACTGGAAAGCAGAGACTACCATCCTTTGGAAAAATAGAGCCATTTTTTAACCAAAAAGAAAAAGCAGTCCTTTCCTATAGGCAATTTGGGAATACAAGAGTGCAGTTCAAGTGTGAAGAACAGCTCACTAAAGCCAACAAGTAGTTCTCAAAATGGATAAAAATGCCTCAAAATGCTTTAGAATCTTTCATTATAATACTATAAGCTTGCACTGGTATATTTGGGCATCTTTTCTCAATTCCAATTTGAACAATGTTTCTTAGGAGAAAGAATTATCAATTGAGCACTCTGTGGCGTATTTGGCATTTGCCTGCAGACTGAAGGGTAGGCTTCAATTATACTGCATAAATCCAGAGTAAGAACGCGAGTTCAGTCCTGTATGTCTAATTAGACCAGTATAGATGAACGCAGTATCTGCCCTATTTTCTATTTAGGATTTTTCAAAAGAAGATTTATTCTTAGCTGGAATGTTCATTTGAATGTCAGTGTCAAATGTCAGCTGGAGTGTTGAATGTTAGTTTCAGTGTCTGTTGTTTGAATTTGGGTTCCTTTAGTCCATGTAGATGAAACTAATGTTTCTCAGCTGCTGAAACAGTGTAGGGTTCTTTTTTTTCCTCCCATAACTCCTGTGAATTCAAGTCAAACATTAAGACTTTCGACTTGACTGTGTTTGCGTTTAAGCCATTCTCTTAAAATGAGATCGAGATATTAAATGTAAATCACCTCTCTGTTCCCTTCTCAAATTGAATGCTTGCCTAAACTGGGAGTAACGCTACAGGAGAATCAGCTGTTCTTCTGTGAACTTCTAAAATTAGTAATGCTGATCTTAAGTGCACCAGGGTTTTCTCAACATGTGTCCTATTCCAATATCCTCAGCTCAAGTCCATTTACCATTAATTATATTGGGTTTTGACAGCTAGGAAAAGAAAACTTAGGAATTTTGGTCCTGATTGATAAACTGAAAAATATTTTTTTTTTCCTTCAAATTTTTCATAATTGAAGAATCTTGAACAGCTACGTAAGAATCTCTCTCTCTGTGATGTTTCGGGTATTTTACTTTTTTAATTTTAACGGATGAAGATGCATTGCAGCAAGATATTTGCAACCTAATTTGAATGGGACTTTTGTATTACTACACAATTCTGTATGATTTGACATTGTTTCTTGATGTGGTTCTTAAGACTACAGCATGATGTTAGTGTAATAGGTAGCAGGTAATAGCTTGCAGACTTTTACTCGTTTTATCAGAAAAGGTAATTTCTCAGATGGGAACTGCCTAGGGTTGGTTATATTTTTCCATTGACTCAGAAATGGAATTTGTTTCCTTGTATTTATGCAAATAAACATTTTCAACAGCTATTATCCTCTGACTACCAAGTTGATTTCTCCCGTCACTCACGCTAATATAAATCAGGATTAATTTTACTGAATCTGATGACCATATAATGCTAAATATATAGAAAGAAAAGAGTTAATGATTTGATAACGGTCTGTGATTTCTGAAGAAAGATAGAGTAAAAAGTAGTAGTAAAAGCTTTTAGCACTGAAAAGGTGCAACACATTTTGCCGTTATGGGAATTGCTGTTTCTGGGATGAAACCTGGTCATACACTTGGTTCAGCCACACACTGTCAGACCACTTGTGCCATTCCTTCTCCTGCCCTTTTAGCTGGCAGGAGGCTGTCATCATGGCAGCTGTCAAGGGGTTTAAAGAGCTAAAAGAAAACATAATGGAAAGAAAGTAAAGATTTTTGTTAAAAAGTAAAAATTATTTAAAAAAGCGTTAGCTTCCTGACAGTGGGGAAAAAAAAAAAGTGTATATAAAAACTGAAGCAAGAAATACTCACCTGACTCTTTGGCTTATTGTTATTCTGGCTTCATTCTAATGCAGTTTCTTCCTGTTCAATATCAGTTTATAAAACTGTGTTGCATGTTCACTGACCCTCAATAACCAAACAAATCCCAGTGTGCAGCTAGATGAATAAATTCCAGTTTGTAGTAGTGCAAATATATGCTAATGGATGTTCAGTGAATTCATAATAAATTAACCATTAAAAAGATGCAAGTTATGAGAATAAAAAGATGTAGGAACAATATGTTTTTATAATACATCGCTCATTATTTCTAGTAGCAATGATACACATATTTTTTTATATAGACAACAACATGTTCTTTGGTCAACCAATCATGTCTTTTTAATGCCAACAAAAGAAAAGCTTTCATGATCAATTGCCACATTTAGAAAATCCATGTTTGTTTACCTCTTTCTATACAGGGACTGGCACAATAGAGACAATTCTACTTTAGAGTCCCACAAGCATTTCTGGAATGCTGTTGTATGTATAAAGAAGTGAAAACAGAGCATCATTTACTGCCATTTGTGTATCGTTGGTGCATTGATTGTGGAATTCATTTCAACCTTGGTTTGTCAAAGCTCCAATTTATTGACCAAGGAGTGTGTTATATGAGCCAAGTCTGGTGTAAATCACTGAAACTTTGCTGAAGTGGAACAAAGCTGCTATACATCGGTTAGGGATCTTCAGCCTTATCTCATTGGATGGATGGAATGAAGAAGCTTGGTCATTTTAGGTTAGAGTTGGCAAGTTTTGTATTTCTACTTCAGAATTATGTCATTGAGTGAAATGCTGAATGTGATCTGCAGTTCTTTACTGTGCAAGGGCTTTATTATTTTTGTTTATAGGTGCACTTGAACCCCCTTATCTCTTACTCTCACAAGTGCAATTTAAAGAATTCACATTTAAATTTGGCTGACATGTTTTCATGTATTCAGGGCTTCTGCTAGTGTTTCTCACTGAGAACAGGGATTGATTTTTCAAATAAACAGAATTGAGTTGACCACAGTCCATTTTAAATAACACTAGTGATCAAAAATTTCATCATATTTGCATTATTGGGTAGTCTAAGATACAGAGACATCTGAGAAGAGACAGCAATAACAATGCATTAAACAGATCAGAGGAACCGGATTGTTACTTGTTCTGAAGATAACTTGACAGAGAAAGAAAAATCCTTCAAATATGTGTTTTAACATTAGGGGGTTTTATGTTCGGTCTTCCAAGTGCGTAAAGATACCATAAGAGTCTGGGTAATATGTGGAAATTTAATTTCCAAGATGATTTGTTTAGACTCAACCAATAATCCTTTGTGGTCATGTTTCAAGTACAGAAATGCGTAAGCGAAAAAAGACAGTATGAAATGATGTCAAAAGTTCTTTTAGCTAAAAATGTCACCTATACTGATGTATGAATCTTCTTGGTATATCCTATTTTAAGGGATTTTTTTGGGTTGTATTTTTTTTTAAGGTACTAAAGTTCAATAAAATTATTATAAGCATGTAAAGATAGTCCTAATGGTGCAAATAGCCTTACTGCTGTGCAGTAGATAAATGTGTTTGGGTTTTTTTTTTTTCAGCTTGTTCTCTTTACTCACAGAGTCTAATAGCTCAGATCCAGATTTTAGGTTAGTGAGTCCGCAAAAGAGAAATACACAGAGGAAAGAAAAACAGGGGGTAGATATTTGAGTTTTCCAGGTTTTTATGTTTGTTTGGGTTTTTTTCTCTTTTTGCTGTCATTACTCAATCTTTTAGTATGTATTTGAATGGGCCCTGAGCACAGATTAGTGAACACTCATTGCAGTTGGTCTGGTAAATCTGACCTCGTCACACACTATTGCTATTTGTTTTTCCTAATTAAATGGTTCATGTACAGGAATAGAAATCTATATAACTGCTATCATTGCAGACTCCTGAGACTAAGTGAAACAAACATCTGCCAGGAATGGTTTAGGTACAGCTTATCTTGCCTTCAGACAAGAGCATCCTCTGTCAAGTCTCCTTTTGTCTCCAGTTTCCACAATTGATAGCAATATTATATTAATATTCATGTAGTGAAAGGGATGTTCCTGTGGTATCTAGTCTTCTGACAAAACTCATCAAACTTGGCCAAAATGTTCCCCACATTAAAAGAAGGATGTAGGGATGTGTTATCCCCTACCTGCTTCACAGATGGGCCATCTGTGGATAAAAAAAAAAAAAAAGTACTGTTAGCATCCACTACTTTATCTGGATATATTCAAGGGTGCTATCACTGCTTCCCAAGACAGCACAGAATGCGCCCAAGAGGAGATTTAATAATGCTTTATTTTAATGTACGTGTCCTTGTACTTCCTATGGGTTTTGTTGGTTGTTTTTTTTCCTGTCCAAGGATGATATCTCAGAAATCATTTAATCTAAAATCTTGGAAAACTGAATGACATCATGTGATTTGACGAAGGATAGTTTCCTAGTCAACATAGGCAGAACTCTACTCGCATAATTCTTTCATTAGCCTGTGTCTAATTTTAAAGATGATTCACTGAAAAGTTCTTACAGCAACATGAAACCAAAGTGCCAGAGCAACTCCTTGGGCCAGCCTAAGGTTTCACATGTGTAATGTGATATTAAATGTTAGTTTCAACATATCACAATGATGAGGAGTCCCTCTACAAGCACGCTAAATCATCTTCTTACTTCAAACCAGTGTTCTTCTGACCAACACGTAACCCCTCAGAAATACAGTTGTTTTCCTGCTTCCTACTTATGGGCTTTTCAGATGTGCAACTTTTGCTGTGGTTTTATGGGAAGAAGTAATATCTTTATTAGACAAGCATTTCTGTAAACACTAGACGTTATGAATACGGATTTCTCAGTGATTTGTGTTTTGTGATCAAGTGGCAGAACCAGCTGAAACTTTTCCCACAGAATTTATGAAATGTTTCAGATTCCTCAGTGTAGCCTGTCAAGTGAACTCATTTCTCAGTGGGGCATTAAGAGACTAATAAGGTTTGTGTCATCAACACAGTTGCTCATTTTCACTGAAACTTTAGGAATTTAATTCTCGCTGAGACATTAAGAGTTATCCATGACTTCGAATTCAATTAATCAAAAGCTTAAAAAAATGTTAAAATGGACTGGTGGAGAGATTCTCTGCAGCTCTATCATGGGCCCACTGGCCAGACTTTGATCTAGTGGTTTGCAAAGTTGCCCAAACACATACTGGTTATTTCCATTGTCTAACAGCAGAGGCAATGGACTTACCATACCAATCTCTGCATGCCAAGAGGACCATAAATCAAAGTGCAATGAATTAAAGATCACTATCCGCAGTCCTATTTGGAACTTTGATGTCAATTTTGATTTCTTAGATACGTGTTTGTTCCCATTTTGTTTAATGCTAAATGTCACATGAAGAGCTCTTGATATAAAAAGTCCTTATTAGAAATTATTTGATTGTAAGCTGCATTCATAGGACTTTTTTTTTTTTTTGAGAAGTTGGAGAAAAAGCCAGAAATGGCACTCTCATACACAAGAAATAATCCTGATTTTGTTCAAATAGTTTTCGACATTTATTAGTTAATGATGATCCTTTGAAAAGGTAATCAACTTTCAGACATAGAACTGCAAATACTTGAGAAATGGGATGAAATGTAAGATTGAGTCAGAATGTAACATTTTAAAATCAAATAAACCATGTGATTGAATTTACAAGTAGAGATCAAATTTTCCATCTTTTTATTAGTACTATAACAAAACTAAAATTCTATGAAAAAAAAATCTAAGAATGCAGTCTTAAATTAAGATCAAAAAGAATTTGAGGATATGAATTCCAGCACATTGAATAATTAATACTGCTGCTTTTTTATTTCTTTATGTATTCTCTTTTCAGAGGAGGAGAGAGAACTAAATAGAAATGTGTTTTTTCTCACCTCATTGTCCTTTCCTTACCTGTAAGAACAGATCAAGGTGTAAGGTTTCTCAGTACTATCGTTTTTGCCCACATCTTTTCAATAGATAAAACTCTGCTAAGGATTAGCAGGGAAAAAGGTAGATGAGCATGTGCGAATGCTCAGATTTGTGTCTTGGATTTGCTTAGCTTACTGTTAGAAATGCAGCTGCTATTTAAAAACAGTATGTAAGTCACGGCTCTGATTCTGATCACAAAAAAAAAAAAGGATATGCAGTGATAGGACAAAAAGGGAGGAGTAATTGATCGACTGTTTTTTATAATACAGAAATGGGAAAATACCTCTTAAAGCCACATGTTTTTCTACTGAACACACGGGGCTTTGCTTTTTGGTGCAAGACACTCGTGTTCTAAAAATAATTATCATAAATAAGACTTTTCCAAGAGAAAAGGAGACCTTCCTTTTCTGGTTGATGTACCTGTAGAAGCTATTCTTGTTATTCTTGTGTCTCCTGCCAAGTTCAGCTCCATCCGCGTTGGTCAACTAACTAAAATTGGTTCTATCTAACTTGCAAGTTGTTTCTTTAGGGATCAGTAATTACAATCTGAGATTCATTCATACCCTGGGGTGTCTGATATTGCACTATGTTAATATCTTCAAAGCTTCTGTTACTATCATGAACTTTTTTGTGTTCCTACCACAATCCCCTGATTTTTTTTTTCTTCAACAGTTGTCAAAATATAGTTTCCTGATAATCTAACTAATGTTTAATTATCACAGCCTAGTCAGGCATGCATCCTGTCCTAGGGTCACTGAATAGTTTGCCAAAATAGTGAACTGATATTAGATAGATGAATTGCTTTGGTAACTACTTGCTATAAATATCTATTAATTATAGGATTGCTATTAGTATTTTTGTCAATATTGCTTTCTGGGTTCAACACGTACACATTGCAGTCTCATAAATCTTGTTTCTATAGGGCACCAACTGCCCTCTTGCCCCTTCAGTATTGCAGTGTACATTGTTCAGAGTTCATTATGAGTTTTAATAGCAATGGCCTTGGTTGCAGATTGGCCAGAAAGGATTAATATACAAATACCCTGAATTTCTTCCTGGCTTGTTGGTATACAAAATCAAGAAATTCTTTTGGCCATTTTGCATGCTTTGAAGCATAGCAGTTACTGTTGGTTAAAGATTAAAAGATGTTTGAGATGTTGCTATAGTTTTTAGTCTTCCTCTGTGTTCTTTGTTCACTGTTGGTTTGGGGTTTTTTTTAGTATGGGTAGACTAGGTGTAGAAAAAAGGTGTAAGAAAGGCTTTATCTAGTGTCAAATTAAATAGAAAAGTAACCTTATCCTATTAACAGAAGTAGAAGTGCACTGAGATGGGTTGCTAGTCTCCAACCTACACAGGATTTCTTCTGATTGGACATTTTACCTTTGCTTTCTGCTAAAGGAAGAAAATGCATGTGTGCCATTGCAATGTAAAATGCATTTATACCTGTGGCACAGAAAATCAGTAAATCATATTAATCTGTTTCTGCTATACTACCAAGACTCAGCAGTCACGTTAGCTGTGTGGTTTAGAACAGGATATCTTCATGGCCCACCTGAATAGATGGACAATGGAGAACAGCAGCTTTATAAGCTACTTTGTTGTAGGAGGAAGACTTGCTGCTTTTCTTCAGTTCAATGCTATATTGCTCAAGACCAGTTAAAATTAAATTAGGAATCCAACCTTAAATGTGTTGCTCATAGAATGTTTCAGTTGGAAGGGGCCTTAAAGATCATCTAGCTTCAGCCCTGCTGTCATGGGCAAAGATACCTCCCACTAGACCAGGTTGCTCAAAGCCCCATCCAGCCTGGCCTTGAACACTTATAGGAAGGGAGCACTTGTGCCAGTTTCACTACCCTTGTAGTGAAGAACTTGAGATTAAATCCTGCTCTTCTCATTTTACTACAGCTGTATGCTGTTATTGTCTTCAGCAATTGGTGCACATGTATACAGAGAAAATTCAGAAATTGTATCAATGTAGTGAACAAATAATTGGAGAGAGATACCATGATTCTGAAGCTGAGTGCCCCACTGCACTTCCCAACTCCTGTGGGAGTGAACCTCAGGAGAGGAGCCCCGTTCTGCTTTCCTCAGCTCTCTCTCTCTGCTGGTCAGCTGGGATGCATATGGATTCCTTACTACTACTGCCTATCAATTAATTGTATTCCATCTGAATGCCTCAGAAGAACACTGTTATGAAAACAAGAGAGGATCATCTGTAATTCCTTAGGGAGTTTTCTGACAAAGCAGGAAGCACTTCTCTTGATTTCAGCTCTGGAAATGAACATCCACACCTTTTTTTCTAAAGTCCTTGAATTTCAAGGTATTTAGAAATATGGAGGAATGCAGAATCCCTTACAAATGTAGGCCTAGACTTTCAGTTGTGAGATTGGGTCTTCAACTATGGTAAGTAGAACAGCTCTGAGCAAGTCTGTTCTAGCTGAGGATGCAGGTTTGGCCGTGCTTGACTTTTAACTGCCCAGCAGCATTGCTTGAGTAATTTTACAAATGAAACTTAAAAGATTTCTGGCATTATATTATTGAGTATAAATTGGAAAAATGCTCTGAAACAGTCACCTGTCTTTTCAATAATTGGTTTGCTTTCCCCTGTTTTGCATAGAGAATGCTTGAACTGATCCTGCTGAGAAATCAGACTGACCTGGAAAATGGGTCTAAAATTGCAGATGCACATTAAGATTGTACCCCTCTTTTTTTAGTAGGTCTTTGGACCACAGTAGTAGAGTTCTTGTGCTTGCAATCAAGCACGTTTATCACAGTTGGAACTCATCAATGTGGTGTAGAAACTTGACCTATTTCATGGTCAGATTCCATCTAAAAAGAGAAAGGAAAAGAAAAGTAAAAAACAGTATTTACTCCTAGTTGAATATGCTTTTTATTCATATCTAAAGTCATTATTATTGTATAATATTAGGAGTAGAGGATCAGACATCATACAATACCCTTTTCTTGTCTTCTTTACTGACAGCTCTATAACTGAACATGAACCAGTGTTAGGTTTTTTTCAGTTATGAAAATAGTGAAGCAGAAGCATTTTTCAAGGTGTTTCATTTTTGTTCTCACTTCTGTACCATCCTATGGTGCAATAACAATGGCATGTACTGGAAGGTCCTAGATTCAGATTGCATTAATGATGCTTTAATTAAACAGTACAAAGCTAGGCTTTTTTGCAGACTGGAGCTTTCAGTACATGTGAGGCTTCCAGCACTGTTCAAATTTCTTTCAAAAATCTCAATTCGAAGATCCACTGGATTGACTCAGGTCAGAGTTACTTCGAACTCTACCTAAAGCAGAAATCTCTTAAAGCTCTTTCAAACTAAATCTGATATGGAGGAAGTCTGAAGGGAATTTGAGTGAGCAGAAAAGCCTTATTCCTCTGGTAAGTATAAGTGAATATGCTGTTGACCTTTTGAGAACTGAAAAGAGTCTTTCATAGCTTCAGTGGGCAGCATATAAGACATGAAACAAAACATTCAGCCGTTGTGCTTGAAATTCTCTGTAGCTTTCCAACATCCTGCTGTTAGCGACCTGCTTAGATATGTACAGAATATTGTAAATGTCTGGGCTATTTATATTAAATACGTTCAAGTTTTGGTATTAAAAAGTATTCAGAGCAAACATCAAACTCAGTAAGTCAGATCATTAGTAATTTACTAAAGAAATGTTTTTTTTATTGCTGTGCATGCAATTAGATTATTTTTTGTTTTAATACACATGAATGTATGTACATGTAAACAACTTAAAAATGCATCTCTTATTTAGAAAAGACTACCTGACTGGTTAATATAAATGAAGAAAAACTGGGAATGTTATCCAGTGTGAGGGTTCCCTCATGCCATATGGAATAGGTAGAGAGAGACCACAGTCTAATATTTTCGTGGTAATGCAAATTGGCTCTGCAGTGCGTGAAGAGGAAGAGGAATCTGGTGCAATATGTACTCTCAATGACATTTTGATTTTTGGCACTTGTTTGTGTATGTGCAAAAACATCCCCTTTAGTGATAAATAGAGTTTTGCTCATAACATAATGCTTGAGTGAATAGAGCAAGGATAAATAAGTTGAAGATCCTGGGAACTTATATTCAACTCTGTGCTCTCCTTTAGAAAAAAAAAAAAATCTCTTAATTGTGGCTCCTTGAATATCACTGGGCTGCCTACAGCAGTGCCAGCATTAATATATGTCAAAATTTTGAAGGATTTGGAGATTGTAATGATATCTGGATAAATTACTAAGTGGAAGGATAAATAATTACAAATAGTTAAGATACCACAGTTCAGCAAGTTACCAGCCGTCAGCTGAAATATGGTAACTGATTATTTGCTTGGCTTTAATCCACTGTGGTTGTTATAGAAGACTCATTGTTAAACCATCTTCAGCTCAGGCTGAATAAGTTTCATTTTCTCAAATGGGGTGTTGTAGACAGATAATTTTGACCATGTCTTGGGTTTAGGTTATTCTCTATTTCCCTAAATTTAATTACAGTGAAAAAATAAATGACATAACTAGGAAAGATGTGTATAAGGGAAGTAAAAACCCCACAACTTAGTTACAAAGAATACACAAAACTAAGATATAAATAGATTACATTCTCTACCTTAGAATGGCTAAACTGTTGGGGAAGCTGAATAGAGCCTTTTTTTGTCTCATTTCTTCTAAGCAATCTATGGTAGAAAAAAAAAAAGAAAGAAAAGAAAAAAATGCAAGCTACATACCTTAGCTGCAATATTCTGCAGCTTTTGTGTTGGTATTGCTCCTTTACTATAGCATATACTTGGTCCCATTTTTTACATTTTAACTCTAAGCAATAGATTTCTTTTTTTGGGACCTTTTCACTTACATTAAGTTCAGCATGGCTATGTAAAATCTTCGAATTTATGTTTGAACCAGAAGACAATACATTTTGCTAGTCATAGTTACCGTTAATAATAGAAAGAGCTCAAGTCAAAATTGGAAATAATTTAGTTCATAAACAGAAGGAAAGGTAACTACACCTGATTTTCATCAGTGTAAGTAAATTGGAATGAGAGATCCTTGATTACTTTTGTAATATGGAGTGTAATTTTATGACAGAAATAAAGTTTTCCTGTCCTAAGTATTATGTGTGTCAAAAGCAATGAAAAAATGCTAATCCACACTTCAACTGCCTAGAAAAAAAAACTAGTGTAGTCTTTGCCTTTCCATACAGTATTTACACTTCCAGCTGCCATAGAAATACATCTTTAGATAAATCCTCTCATTGGTATGTCCTTTTAACAATGATAATATAAATCTGCATTGGAAACAACGTCCTTCTTCACCCCCATCTGCTATACGGCAGAAAACTGCTTGAAGCTGAAATACAACCAAATACGTGCAAATGCATTTTATTGAGACTGATCCTGCATATATTTTGAATAAGTGAAACTAATGGAACTCTTTTCATGATTAAAGTTAAATAGTTTAGCAAGGTGCAGAATTTCAGCCTTTCCTCAGTCCTTCCTCATAAGGGAGTGGAGGAAAGGCTCTCCCTTCTGAGGAGAGGCTGAGGGAGTTGGGTCTCATTAGCTTGGAGAAGAGGAGACTGAGGGGTGACCTCGTGAATGTTTATAAATATGCAAAGGGTGAGTGTCAGGAGGATGAAGCCAGCCTCTTCTCGGTGATGTCCAATGATAGGACAAGGGGAAATGGGTGTCAGCTGGAGCATAGGAGGTTCCAGGTAAACATATGGAAAAACTTTTTTCATGGTGAGGGTGACAGAACCTGGAACAGGCTGCCCGGAGAGGTTGTAGAGTCTCCTTCTCTCGAGACTTTCAAAACTCACTTGTCTGACCTACTCTAGGTGATCCTGCTCTGGCAGAAAGGTTGGACTAGATGATCTTTCGAGGTCCCTTCCAACCCCTAACATTCTGTGATTCTCTGATTGCCTTTTGCACTATTAGTTCCAGCGATTAGAAATTAATATGAAGGAATTGGAACACACTTTTTCACCTACCCAAGTCTAGAATTGTTTCAGCAGCTTTGGTCATTGCGAAAAAACACTCCAGCTCCAGTGATCTGTATTTATTTTCTTGCTCATTACTTTTCCATGCTCTTGCAGGACAGTTATAAGGTGTTTAGCAATTGTTGTGATAGTATAAAAGCAGCTTAGCAGACCTGAAATTCTGGACAATAATGTTTATCTGCAGGGCAGTTTCAGTGTTATTAAGTTCCCCATGTATTTTGAGGATGATTCACATTTCATTGACTTTGATATTTAAACTGCATTCGTTCATGTAAATACTTTTCGGATAGTTCACATGGATCTTCGTACAAAATTAAGTTCTGTTTGGGCAATTATCAAATTCAGTATGCTAAAGGAACTTAGTAAACAGAAGAAAAAAAATAAAATAATAATTACCTGGTAACTTCCACAGCCTCTCCTGAAATCTCCTCTTCAATGCTTTGATGGAGACAGAGCACTTGAAGCATAAGGGTAAAGGCTGTCAAATCAAACTTTTTGCAGTTTGGCAGCTACAATAACATATAGCCTTTTTATTTTCCTTTCCAAGCTATCTGCTCCATCCAACTCAGGAGTAATGTCCTAAATGAATTCTCAACCTTGAAGAGTCTGGGTACTTCACAATACATGTTGTATTAAATATGCATATGCAAAAAAAAAGGTACAGTGCACCATTAAAACTTCTTTTCTTTTAGTAATACCTTTTTCAACAGTCAGCTATAATCTAAGTTTAAATAACAATCTACGTGCATCAAGTGGATGAAGTAGTCGACCAAAGACCTGAAACACCCTCTGGAAGTGCTTTTCTCTTTTTATCCGTTATTGAAAGAGATCAGGTTGGCACCTAACCAAAGCGTCTCAGCTAAGTGGGGTAGACTTGGAGCTAAGCTTTTTTTGGTTATAAAGTAGGAAAAATATCTGAAGCTGTTGGATTTATAGTAATTTATCAGAAGGTCATGATCAGTGGCGCAGAGTCCAGTTGGAGACCTGTAGCTAGCAGTGTTCCCCAGGGGTCCAGTACTGGGTCCAACTTCTTCATCAGTGACCTGGATGAAGAGATAGAGGGTACCTTCAGCATGTTTGTTGATGATATGAAACTGGGAGGATTGGCTGATACACCAGAATGCTGCTATCCAGCAAGATCTGGACATACTGGAGAGCTGGGCAAAGGGAAACCTAATGGAATTCAACAAGGGGAAGTGTAGAGTCCTACACCTGGGGAGGAATAACCCCCTGCACCAGTACAGGTTAGGAGTTGACCTATTGGAAAGCAACTCTGCAGAGAAGGACCTGGGAGTCCTGATGGACAAGAAGTTATCTATGAGCCAACAATGTGCCCTTTTGGCCAAGAAGGCAAATGGTCTCCTGGGTGCATTAAGAAGAGTATGTCCAGCAGGTCAAGGGAGGTTCTCCTGCCCCTCTACTGCCCTAGTGAGACCACATCTGGAGTATTCTGTCCAGTTCTGGGTTCCCCAGTTCAACAGGGACAGGGAAACACTACAAAGAGTCCCGCAGAAGGCAGTGAGGATGATTAAGGGACTGGAACATCTCTCTCATAAGGAAAGGCTGAGAGGCCTGGGACTGTTTAGTCTGGAGAAGAGAAGCCTGAGAGGGGATCTTACTAATGTCTGCAAATATCTGAAGGGTGAGTGTCAAGTAGAAGGGGCCAGTCTCTTTTCAGTGGTGCCCAGAGATAGAACGAGGGGCAATGGTCACAAACTGGAACACAGGAAGTTCTTCAACATGAAAAGAAAAGTCTTTTCTGTGAGAGTGATGGAGCCTAGAACAGGCTGCCCAGAGAGGTGGTGAAGTCTCCTTCTGTGGAAACTTTCAAAACTCACCTGGATGCTTTTCTGTGTGGCCTGCCCTAGGTGATTCTGCTCTGGCAGTGGGGTTGGATTCCATGATCTCCAGAGGTCCCTTCCAACCCCTAGCATTTTGTAACAGAAAGATGAAGTATGTTGAATTACCTCATGGTTTCTATTGATTAACAGCATGCATATGGATCTTGCTATGTCAAGAATCTTAACTGGTGGTAAATTGATTGCATTTAATAACAAAATCAATCAAAACAATCAAATAGTGTTGTGTCTGGGGACTGAGTGAACTTCAAACTTGTACTGTTTCACAGATCTGTGTTCTTACATGATGGCACTGAAATTCAGGCTTAAACAAGTAATGTCTATTTCTTACCATATTTAAAAGGTAAGCTTTGAGGAAAGTCATAGTATTTTAGATATGTAGTGCTAAATTAAATTTTATCCAGATTGCATCTACCTTCGCAGGATTTACTTATCTCTGTGCTTACTTGACATAGTCAGATCTTCTCATGGTGCACACTGGCATAGTCCCTGCTGAATTATGAAAATAGTACTGCTTTCTGATGGCTGATGATACTACACTATATTTATGCAAGACTTGAAATATACCACAGAAACTATTTAAATTAGGATTGTACATGGTATGTATGTTTATTTATTTTTTGGAACAGATAACTGTAATGCTCTCTCGAAGCATATTTAATGTGGCCATAGATTACATTTTTCATTCCTTCTGTATTGACAGTAACATCCAAAACAAAGTACTGAACTCTAAATTATTTTACAAAAAAAAAAAAGAAAAAAATTTCTCTAGTTATGTCTGTATCCTTCCTTAGAAGACCAAGACACTTTACAATATCCAAACATTATCTCATCAGACTCTATTGAAAGAGTAATTAACAGAGATAGAGAAGAAATGAGTTTTATTTTCACTGATTTCTTCTGTGAAGATCTCTTTCAAGGGACCTCAAACACCTGCTTAATAGTTTGATTGACATTTTATGACACCCAGCCCCTTTCAGTTGCATATTTCACTGCTATCTGAGAAGAAATAAGATATATGGTGTGTCTCAAGCCTTAGGACAGATTTTCATCATGATAATCACAAAATGAAAGGGCAATCTGGAAGAGCACTTATTTAAAATACAGGAAGATGACTTTTGCTGAGCTTAATACTGTTTTGCTACTTTTTGAGGTCTGTAATTTCCACTCATGTTAATGCATTCTAATTATTATCCTACTTAGCTTTTGTTTCTCATGAAGATTAAAGTGGTCTGTTTGATATGTGCAAAGAAGTGACTACGGAAAATGGTAAATTAATTGGAAGATGTCAGCTTAGGAGAACGTTTTTGACATGAGCGCTGTAAGGCTGTGAACAAACAGACTAACTCATTTGTCTCAGCATGAAATTAAAATAAAAATCACAACATTATGATAAGATCTTGACTAGGAAATGCCTGCAAGACTCTTTGAAGCCTCAGGTTCTTTGCTTCCCTGGGCATTGGCACTGTACTATATGCAAACCACGTTCCGCATAACTGTGAAGTGATTCAGGTTCTATGCAGAACAGATGGACCAGGGCTAATGTGGCGATGTGCACTGGAGATGAGAACAGATTAATACCACAAGGGGAGACTGGATGAAAATTGGAAAGATGGGGGTATTTGAACTAATTCATGAATCACTTCCAGCTGATAGTTATGCCTTCAGGCACAATGAATAATATCAAGAAAGCGTATTTAAATTTTTATAAATTTGTTTTAATGTAGATGAGAATTAAAAGCCATACTTTTGGATGATTAAAAAAAATATTTTGTATTCCCCTGTCCCAGAATGTACCTTTGTGATTCAAATATCACTGATGAGCTTAATTGCGTGCACTGCAACATGAATTGCTGTTTGGAAAACCCATGGCAGATTCATGGACTTGGCACAAAACTTTTGGAAATGTGGGTTTGGGTTGTTGGGTTTGTTTTCTTTGCAAGAAGCACTGTATGAGCTGGGAGAACATGCTCTGCTACTTACATCCAACCACAGAGATGCAGCTCTACAGTGTCTGGAGACATAGTCTGATTCCTAGGTCTCATTCAGGTATCTCTGTAAGTTTCCTCTGTCTTCATCTTATCCAAACAGCTTTCAGTCTTGTGAGGTTCAGGCTTCCTAAAGCTCTGCCAGAGCAATCACATGTCAATATCTACATCTCTGAATGAGATCTTCAGGCATATGTTGCAGAATAAGGCTTTCAACAGAGACATTTCACATGACCAAATTATGATACTCTTACTAATAGACATTTTATTCTAAGGCAGAAAAATACATAGAAATAAAGAGATCCAGCTGAGAATTAAAACTAGTTTAACATGCACAAAACCACCAGGATCTTAAACAATGAAGATACATGAGAAATATGTATAACTTCCCAGTATCAGTGATGGTACCAGAGTTTTGTTTATGGGTGGAAAAGCACAATTCCATGTGTAAGGGTTCTTTGTTTTACAAAGCTCAGAGTATATGGATGAGCCTGATTATTAGCATTCATAATGGACAAGGTTAATAAAAGGAAAAAGAAACAGTGAGGAAAGGAAATGTATAGATGATTCAATGCTCTACATTCTCCATATGGCTGCTCAGGAGATTAGTTTCAAGCTACAGAGGAGGATGTGAAACACTTGACAGGGAAGGTTTTGAAAAAAAAGCTAATGAAGATGGTTAGTTCAGTTTACTAGTAAGGAAATTATTTATGTGGGTTTCTGTTCACCAGCACAGCAGATGCTGTAACATTCCTCTTGTATACAATTCTTTCATTCTAGGCAAGGCTCAATAAGAAGAGAGAAAGTTATGAAATGACCCACTGGCCTAAAACTTGATTCTCATTCTGCTGATCTCCTTGCAGGTTGCAAATCTGGCCTGTTCAATCTCGAATAATGAAGAAGGTGTGAAGTTAGTCCGTATGGCAGCAACACAGATTGATAGTCTGTGCCCACAGGTAAGTAAGAGTCCTGTTAAAAAGTACTAGAGAACTCTTTGGGCCTTGAAAAGCATCAGTTAGCTGAGACAGGGAAAACAGCCTAGCTGCAGATGACAGCATTCCATTTATCATTACACTGTTGCCTGCTTTTCATGAACTGTGAAGAATACATTCATATCTATATCCTGGGAATGTTCAAGGACAGGTTGGATGGAACTCTGAGCAACCTAGTCTAGTGGAAGGTGTCCCTGCCCATGATCGGGAGGCTGGAACTGGGTGATCTTTAAGGTGCCTTCCAACCCAAGCCATTCTATGATTCTGTCTTGAGACCTGCATATCGAATGGGGTGTGATCTGTATTTTTAATGCAGTCTTTAATCTATTTGTTTTTTCTCTTGTGAAGAAATTTTGCCATTCCTCATTAAAAATAATTTGAATAACAGGTAATAAATGCTGCGCTCACATTGGCTGCCAGACCTCAGAGCAAAGTAGCACAGGACAACATGGACGTCTTTAAAGATCAATGGGAGAAACAAGTGCGAGTTCTCACTGAAGCTGTTGATGACATCACTTCAGTGGATGATTTCCTCTCTGTTTCAGGTACTGGGCTCAAAGGACTCTTCTAGAAATATACTCCTAAATTAATGGGTCAGAGTAGAGAAAAGCTATAATTACTAAAGCATCATTATTCCATCCCTATTGGAATGCGGATCTTCGACACTCAGTAGGAGCAACCAAACCATGCCAATTAATCCCTGGTAGCAATGGTTGGCTTTTCATCTCCCAGAAAATAGCATCCTATTTGTGCTTCTACTTCTAGAGAAGTTTTGTTTCAACTCAAGCACAAAGTAGTGTTTTGGCCACCTTTTAAAAGTGTATTCCAGACCTGCGACAGGCTGACAGTATTTGTAACAATTGTTAGAGTCCTTGTGCAGTTGTAGGGAAGAGGAGGAAAGATGAACTTTCCTTTCTTTATAGCTTTTGTAGCTTTGCTCAGATAATGCAGGTGTAAACAGTGAGGCAGGTATACCATACAGTCCTGATCATCCATAGCAGTTTCCCAGTCCCTGAAAAGGGACAGGAAGGAGAGAAATAGGCAGATGCTACACAAGTTCCATCTAGGTGTGTCGTCCAGAACATGACTGTTGCGTACACTACCAGAGAGCTGGGAAGCACTTCTGGGTCCCAGAGTTACTGGTGTAGCAATGCAACCAGAGACAAGTAGTAAATTAGTATAAGAAATAGCAAATCTCTGCACTTCTCTGACCTTGCTAGGAAGGATTACAAGGCAAAGTAAGTTCTTCTACGAAAACAGACAAAGTATCTTAGTCCTTATGTAAAGAGGTGGTGGGGAAGAGAATGACATTGACTCTTTGGGTCACAGTCATTTCTCCATCCTCCTTGTAAAGTGCTACAACTTGTGGCAGAATGCATTGTTATAATATAGTCATACACAATGAACACTGTAATTGCCAAGTGCTGCATGTCTTGGGTTAACGGTCTGCTGCAAAAATAAAAGTTCATTTTCCTACACTTTGAAAGATGTGAATTCTATTGTTGCAAATAAGGACACAGTGTGTCAAGTATGCTTAGCTTACTCTAAGGTTACAGAAGAGCCAAACTTCAGGAGATGGCTTAGCCTTCATTTTATGTTTCATTCTACATTCTCTTCCTTGATGTTTCCTAAAACTACTAATAAAAGTTTAAGATGTTTGGAGAAAAAGGTTATTTATCCTTTAAAAAAAATTATTAATTTTCTTTTTTCCCACCCCTCTATTTTATTTGGTTGTATCCTGCTATTATTAGTAAGAGGGATATGGTTTGGCTTAGTATGATTACACTCCGCTCTTCAACACCACTGCTAGAGTGTTTACTGCAAACCATGACAAGAGAATGAACTCTCAGAATAAAAGGGTACTTCAGAATCTGGTAGCACATAAAATTCTATGTGAGATTTGAGGCTGGCAAACACTTCAACAAACCTACTTCTGCCATGAAAGGGTAGATCAAGTTGTAAACTGCAGACACAGTCCACAAGACAGAGAGATAGCAAAGTTGCTTAAATGTCCATTTGGTTATGTTTCAGGACTTCCTTCACTCCAAGCACTTGTATCCATAAAAAGAGAAGTTATTTGAATGGACAATGTTTGTTGGGTTTTTTTGTTGTTTTGTGATTTGTTTTGGGTTTTTGGTTGTGGGTTTTTTTTCCTCAAATCATATTTTCTTCTAATGTATTCTTGACTTACTTCCAGACTTTCCAAGGCAGCTGAAAAGTGTTATTTCTGCTGATATCTAAACAATTTTATCTAATACTGTCCATAGACATCTCTATTAAAAATGAGAGTACCTCTCTGCATCAAGAAAGCCTGTTGCTGCTAACCATAAGCATGGAAGCCTCAGCTTATGCAGGGTAGTTTTATTTTTGGATATTAAACTAATGTCTGGTCAAATGTACCTCATGCAATGACACCTCCTCCTCTTCATATTGAGTGTCATATTTGATAGCATGTTTTATTAATACAGTGGCTCCCAAAAGAAGGCTGTCCATAATTTTAATCAGTTACTTTATATTCCAAATGCACTGTCCAAATCCATATAGCAGTTGTTCTCGGGCAAAATTTCTCTGTGCCATAGTGAAAAAAAATATGATGATGAGGAAGAAATAATGAAGAAATACTTTAGCAAAGCAACACTTTTAAAATGTGGATACAGTTTTTTGAACAAAGAATTTTGCCTTGCAAGTTACTCTAATTCACAGCTCAGGGGACTTTCAGTTTTTATTCAGAGCTGTTACAGTTTAAAATTCTATATCATGTAAAACATTTCTGAAACCCTGAAATGATCCAACCTTTGGATTTTTAGCAGTGAAGAGTAGTGAGTCGTTCTATTTTTGATATTTAAGAAAAAATGATTGGTGAACTGATTGATGCTGGTTTATTTATTACTACTACAAAGAACAGCATTTCATTTTCAGTTTAGTGGTGTCTGTGGCAGAAAAGTAGCCTGTTGTTTGGAGACACTGAGTTTCTCAAAATGAATTTGTGCAAAGATGAAATTCTATCATAGTTTTATTATTGAAATTATTTTTAACTCTTCTGGCTGTGGGGAAATGATGTCTGACCTAGTCAAGGTCTGCATCATCCCAGTCAAAATCTGCTTCACCCTTTCACATTATCTGGATGTGAGAATACTACAGAAACTATGATACTGCTGCACGTCAGAGTAGGTGGCCTGATTCTGAGCTGAGGAAAAAAAAAAATGCAGATCCCAATATTTCAGTAAAGCTACTTGATATTACATCATCTGAGTAGACTTAGTCTCGTCAACCCTTACTTCAGAATATGCACAGTCACATATAATTATGCTGTGTGTCATGAAAAATTCACAGCTTAATCTCTGGCCTAGATGGAGGAAAGGAGATGAACAGGCTCATGTACAGGCTCCCTGCTATCTACAAAGGCCATTTGCTGTTGTCTTTTCAAAATTATTTATTTTCTTTTCTAACTTATTTAGTCACAAATGAACCAAACATATTAAATGTTTATGGCAATGTGTAAATTCATCTTCAGAAAATTGCCTGTTTATTAAAACATCTGCATAATATTTGACCGCTTTCCTTTTTGCATTGATTTTTATTACACTTTCATTGTAATAAAATTCTATGTGATGTGTGAAATTAATGTGACTGGTTTTCAAAGAATTACAGGTTCGTACTCACAGTATAGGTGAGAGGATATAGCTCAGTCCCTTTTAAAAATAAATATCACACTTGGGAGTTTTACTGTTATGTGGCGTAGTATCACAGAATGGTATTTGTTTTGCAGACCTGGATAAGGACAGACATCAATTTTTTAACATACTGACATTTGCTGTTTACCTAAATCAGTAAGCTTCATTATGAGGAAGAACAAAATGAAATGAACCTTATTTTTTTTCTACCTTCCAGAAAACCATATTTTGGAAGATGTGAATAAGTGTGTGATTGCTCTCCAAGAAGGGGATGTCGACACACTGGACAGAACTGCGGGCGCCATCAGAGGCCGCGCAGCCAGAGTTATTCACATCATTAATGCGGAGATGGAAAACTATGAAACTGGAGTTTATACTGAGAAGGTGCTGGAAGCTACAAAGCTACTCTCTGAAACCGGTAAGCTTACTTGAAATATTGATCAATATTGTCACTTAAAACTTTCAGTTGGTTCTCTGAAATTTGTAACACAGAGGGGAACCTGTGCTTGAAAACAAGATCTAAACAAACAAATTAACCATCATGATTATTTGGTTTTTTTCCTACTCAATGTCCCAGCAGAATTCATATTGACAAGAGCTGTGTAAAAGAGATTCAGTAACCCATCAAGGCTAGTCTACTTCATCAAAGTTTCAGTGATTTGACTAAATAATACACAGCCTTTTCTTCAAGTTCTTTCTGAGTTAGTTTTTCATGTGTCTCTAGAAAATCATTACAAACATTTCTTTGTTGTCTGTGCAGGTGAATGTGCTTGTTGGCGACTGAAGTTGTGTTTCTAAACAAAACCAATTTTTCATGCAAAATATGTTTGAACAACTGAAAATATATGACCTGATGGAAAAAAAAAAACATAAAGCTCTGCTAGATTATATAAAATATATAGATTATATAAAATATATAGATTATATAAAATATATTGATTATATAAAAATATAAATGTCTGCTAGATGCGTAGGCTGGGAAAAAAACAGATTGGTACTTTTTTACCTATCTTTTCCTACACAGAGCAGGGATTGGATTTAATCTAATTGTAGGTGATTGCATCTGAGCTGCTCATTTCAGACTCCTGTATACTCAGTAATATCTGTTGCTATGTGCATCTGAATTGTTCAGTGCAGACGGTAGTATGAGGTGCTCTCATCTCAAAGCAATGGTCTATATTTGTTTGGATAAATCACAATTTGAATTTCATTGACGTTATGGACTAGGTGTCCACTTACTGTACAAGTGACCAGCTATGATATAGGTGCACTATAGTGTTGACGTCTGAAAATATCTGAGCTGATCCTCCCCTGACTGCACTTGCTCATCTGGACTTTAAAATCATCAAATTAATTTTAGAAGGAACAGATGAGAATGAACCAATTCAGGACACTGCAAATGTAACATTCAGACAAAAGAACCAGACATCTCCCTATGAGATAGAAAAGCAAAAAAACTGTTGTAGCTCTGGCAGACTCTGTGTTAGCTTTGAGAAAAGAAATCAGGAAAATGAGCTAAAAAAATTTTGGGAGGATTTAACATTACTTTTTGTGTTATTGTTATCCTCAGCTTATTATCTTTTGGCCCTAATAGGAACCCCGAGATCTCTTTGTGCAGATAAGTCCCAGTGACCAAAATCAAGGATTTCTTCTTTTTTCTGACCTTTCATTACAATTCACTGGAAATTATAGCTGAAGTGTGGATTCTTGTGATTGTGACTAGAAAGTTGTGCCTTGAGCACTCAAAATGCTTGTAGATTCACACCAATGACTCAACACTGGTAGAAATATCTTTCACAGACTTGTTTCTGTGAGCTGCAGAGAGACCTTTTTGGGGAGAAATCAGAAACATGATCTGCAGCCCATGGTACATACTCCATTTGACTCTACGCAACTATTTCCTCTGCACCAGTCACCTTCACTTTACATTTCACTGAAACCAGAAGGTCCCATTTTGGCCATGTACACCTTGAAGATAATACAAGAAGTTTATTTCTTTTTTTTTTGTTTTTCCCATGAAGTTTAATGATTCTATTTTTGCCATATGTTTTATAGGTAGGAGAAGCAAAACTGGGCCCCAAAATTGGTTCTATTAGTCCCCTGCTTTTTACTACAACAAGAGTTGTAGTAAAGAGTTCAATGGAATTAGTACTGTAAATTTAGCTTATTTGAAAAAGTCTATGTACTGATAATACTGTGAATTCACAGAAAGATAATCATCTGTTCAGATTGGTATAGTAAAATATTTTGGTATACACTTCTGTTAAAATCTCCTTTTGGTAAAGGAGAGATTTTGAAGATTTCTTCCTATCACTAAAATTCATTTATTAACAAAACGAAGTATATCTTCAGGCTTTTTATTCAGCTAAAATTCTGACCTACTCTTCTGTAGTAACTGTTATATAGATCAATAATAGGCACAGTAAATATATTCCATATTTAATTCACTTTTTTGTATTATTTGAAATATAACTAAATGCTAGAAACTCTGAACTAAGTGCTTCTTGACAACAGCAACTTGTTAACGGTGAGATTCAATACTTCAGACTGAGTCCCTGTTCCTCAAAGTCAAAGTTATTATTTATTTTGTGTTTTATAAAATGTGAGTAAACTTGTGAGTAACAAAAAAAAAAAAAAAAATTAAAAAATCATATTTTAAATGTTAAGAACTGTACATCAAGTATAAATTGTGCAACAGAAGGTCAGAAAATAGAATGGGCCCAAATTCAGTGGAGCCAATAACAATAAAACAATTTGTGCTAGATATGAATGAGAATCATTAATATGACAGCACAATTTCTGTTTGCAACTTTTCAGGCCTTTTACAAAGGAATTGCTTATTATTTCTCTATGATTATTGATTTTAAAAAGCTAGAATTTACTGACTCATTTTATAACCCTAGAATAAAGTGGTGAAAATAATATTTAGACCACCCTATGACATTCCGTGTTCTGCTCGTTGATACCCTATCTACACATCCAGCCGTGTCACTATGGATATAGAGATATGGGTATCTATGAATACATACATATATTGGTATGTTCGTTCTATAAATCACCATTTGGTTAAATGGCAGTGGAAGGGAAATAAGCACATTACATTTCTCTTATTAATTAATTATAAGCTCGGGAAAGGAAAGCCTCTATTAAGCGTCTTCTTCCAGGTACTTCATATTGTTACATAAGTACTGGATTTGATCACAGATGAAATATGGATACACTTGTTTAGAAAGAGAAACACCTTATTAATGGTTTATTTAGAGAGGGAGAAGATTCGTCTTTAATGAAAGTGGTATTGGTAGATTCTGAGAAATTGAAACTAAGCAAACCTTACTTTAATAACTGGTTTCATCTTAAAGTTTTATTTTTTTGTTGTTTTAATTTACAGCCTTTTGGAATATGTGCAGTGGGTTTTTTTAAATGTTTTAGTGTTTTCTTGCCTGCACTTGACTAACCCACTGTCATTATAGCCAAGTACTTGGCTATAATGTAGAGCCAAGGTTGGTAGAGGCTAGGTTCTTTCTTCTGATAGCAGTATTAGGGAATGACGTATTGGTTATTGTCTTTTTAATTATTTTTTTTTCTGCTAAAACTAAAATAAAAAAAACTTGACTCTCACTTGCTGACTTTCTAATAAATGCAAGGTGAAAACTATAAAACTATGTCTATGAATCTTGCTGGAAAGAAACACAAACCTCATATATTTCAGTGGGTGTTAATTGTTGTGCAGGAGTAAACAAGAGCATCAGGGTTTAAATTTTTGTCTGCTTTTTGGGGATTATTAAGTTTTACTAATATCTTAGATTAGTTTCCTAAATAGCAAGGTCCAGTGGCTCCCTGAGGGCAACCCCAGAGCTGGATATCAGGCAGCTACATGGTGACAGGGATGGACTGAGGCCAGACTGTTATGACTGTGATGCCAGCCCACAGGTGGGAGTCAGGATCAGACCCAGTGAGGGGAACCAGGATAAAACACAGTCCAGGGATTGGGAGACAGGGCCATGCTAATGGCTCCAGTTCAATCATACAATCCGAGAATTGTTTTGTTTGGAAAAGACCTTTAAGCTCATTGAATCCAACCATTAACCCAGCACTGCCGTCACCATTAAACCCTGTCCCTCAACACCACATCTACAAGTCTTTTAAGACCCTTCAGGGACTGGGATTCCAGCACTTCCCTGGGTAGCCTGTTTCAGGGCTTGATAACCCTTTAATTGAAGAAATTTTCCTAATGTCCCACATAAACCTCCCCTGGCGCAACTTGAGGCCATTTCCTCTTGTCCTATTGCTTGCTTCTTGGGAGAAGAGACTGACCCAAACTGACTCCAACCTCCTTTCAGGGAATTGTAGGGAATGAAGTCTCCCTGGAGCCTTCTTTTTTCCAGGTTAAACAACCCTCAGCTCCCTCAGCTGATCTTTGTGTAGGACTTCTTCTCAAAATCCTTCACAAGCTTCATTGCCCTTCTCTGGACACACTCTAGCAACTCAATGTCCTCCTTGTAGTGAGGGACTCAACTGAACCCAATATTTGAGGTGTGGCCTCAGCAGTGTTGATTACAGGGGAACAATCCCTGCCCTGGTCCTCCTGGTCACACTAGTGCTGATCCAGGCCAGAATGCTATCGGCCTTCTTGGCCACCTGGGCACATTGCTGTCTCATATTCTGCTGGCTGTCGACCAACACCCCCAGGTCCTTTTCCACTGGGAAGATTCCAGCCACACTTCCCAAGTGTAGGACCTGGTACTCAGCCTCGTTGAACCTCATACCACTGACTTCAGCCCATTGCTCCAGCTTGTCCAGACCCCTCTGCAGATTGTTCCTATCCTCAAGCAGATCAGCACACCCACCTAAATTGATGTAATCTACAAACTCACTGAGAGTGCCCTCAATCCCCTCATCCAGATCATTGCTAAAGATATTAAACAGAACAGACCCAAACACTGAGCCCTGCAGAATACCATTTGTGACCAGTCCTCAACTGGATTTAGCTCCATTCACCACTGGCCTGGCCAACCAGCCAGTTGTTTATCAAGTGAAGTGTACACCTGTCCAAACCATGAGCAGCCAGTATCTCCAGGAGAATGCTGTGGGAAATGGTGTTAAAAGCTTTACTAAAATCTAGGTAGACAACATCCACACCCTTTCCCTCATCCACTTAGCAGGTCAACTTGTCCTAGGAGGAGATCAGACTCATCAAGCAGGACCTGCCTGTCATAATTCCATGCCGACTGGGCCTGATTGCCTGATTGTCCTGTGTGTGCCACATTATGACACTCAAGATGATCTGCTCTGTAACCTTCACTGGCACAGAAGTCAGAGAGATGTTCCCTGGATTCTCCTTCTGTCCCTTCTTGTAGATGGGCATCACATTTGCTAACGTCCAGTTAACCAGGACCTCGCTGGTTAGCCAGGAAGTCAGCAAATGTTATATTAGTATTCAGAATTTGTAGAGAACTGTGAAATTATCCTGCAATAGATGGCATGAAAGAAAAAAAAAAAAAAAGGAAGGAGAGAAAGGTAGAAAGGAAAAGAAGAGGACAAAGAAAAAGTTAAAAGCAAAGGAAAAGGCAGAAAGCAAGGGAATGGGCAAGAGAAAGCAGCACAATTTCTCTTTGCTCAATGAGATCTCTCATACCGCTCAGCGCCCTGTCCTAACAGTGACTGAAGCCAGCTGAGAGTGTCCCATTGATTTTCATAAGGAGTTTCTAAGTGAGTAAAAAGAGTTGTCCGTAGAAAGAAATCAAGTTATAGGCCGCAAGGTTGAATATTATTTTTCAAGATTTCTGAGATACAGGGAGGAGAAAAAGGTGTGACATTCTCTAAAGGTCAGAGAGTTGAATTTAAATTGGGAGAACTAAAGTGGGCTTTGCAGGGTTGTAATGAAAGGGAGTGAATGGGAAATGAAGGAGAAAAAGCAGAACAAATGGGACCAGAACTGCCTTGGAAGGGCTGCCAAAACATTCCAATATAGATTCCCCACCCCCAATCTGCATTGGATTGTTTAGAAACCTGCTTGGAAGAGCAAGTACCATAGTACTTGGGTTACTGACTCCTGTGAAGGATATTGGAAATTTGAAATTGTCTGATTTAGACCAGAAATTTGAGTTTCAGCTTTTAGCATGTTTTTAAATATCGTAGTAACTTTGTAACTACCTGGTTTTAAGTAGGTCACTTCCTGACTTCAGTTTTGGCTCAAATGTTTTATTTTGTCTTTATCGGAATGGACTAAAGTTGAAAATCAGCACTACTGGTAATTTAGCAATAAGCCTGTGAGAGTTTTATCAGTATGAGTAGGACAAACTTTAAAGATATTTATCACTAGGAAAAGGCAGCTCAATGATTTTATCATAGCTAGTACTAAAATGTGGTAAAGATGGATTTTTCAGCAGTGATATGAAGGCAAACAAAATGCAGAAGCAAGAAGATGAGTTTAAGTATAGCTGTAATCAAAAAAAAAACCCATATCACATCTGAGGAAGAGCTAAGAATCAGAAAATGGAGCCTATTTAAAAAATAAATGATGTTAAATTCATGTTTTATGGGAGTTTCAGGTACTTATAGTACAACTTATGGGAACATGAAATCATTTATCTAGGGGTTTTGATGAAATCATGGCTTTTATTCTGCAAAGTACTGTAGTGTTTTCTTTTAAGTTTTGCTAAACTGAAATCCAAAGGTCGAGATATCACCAACAAAAAAAAAACATTTAATGTGTTATTAAGGAAAAGGTATTTTACAAAAGAACCAGAGAATACACAAAGAATTTTTAAGCAGAACATCTGTGTTCAGTATGCAGAGGAATACAGTAAGAAATATTGTAAAATATATTGTAGAACAATTAAATGAGACACCTAAGAGATTAATAAATCACCACGGCATCTCAAAGCTTAAATACTATTTATTTTTTTTCTCCATTTTTAGAATCTAAAAATAGAATATAGTACTAAAGGAGAATATAACGTAATTGATTTAGATTTTTTTAAGGCTTTTCATAAAGCTCTGCACACGCAGCTGTTTGGAAAATGGGTAACCACTGAATGAAAGTTAAGGCCTTTGATGGATTAAGAGCTGGTTACAAGGCACAAGGAAAGCATAAATGCCCATTTCTCAGCAGGCAGGGAGATAAATCCTGTGATGTTTCAAGGGTCAGCACTGTGAATGTATTAATTAACAGGGGCATAGACAGAAGCAAAATTTGCCAAAAGAAAATGACTGGTTTGCCTGTTGGGAGTAGGCATGATTCCTTATCAGAAAGGCAACCCTAAAAGATAACTTTATTTGATTTCTTTAGGTAAATAGAACAATTGAAACTATATTATCTGCACTGAGCTAATTCATCCTATCAGAAAAATAATGCATCGTTGTGGGCCCTCACATCAGAGTTTAAGATGTTACCTGTATTTTAAGGAGGGTATTCACTGAATGTCCCAGACAGTTGTTTCAGCTTTGATCTCCAGACCTGAAGATCTTCCAGAAATGCCAAAAGGTCTAGATAAAGATGACAAAATTTTAAAAATGTGGGGATTTGGAGAGAAATTACCTCCAGAAGAGTTTAAAAGACTAGGATTATCTGGGTTTGAATGCACCAGGCACCTTAGAAAATGAATAATCGGTTAGTATAATAGAAGTGTGCCTTTTCATAAACCATTATTACTTAATCGCTGATGAAGTTTTTTTCTTAAAAACATCTTGTTTTCTTAAGAACCATTTTCTAAAGAACGGAGGATAGCTGTGGCAGTAGAAAACGATTTATACCAAGTCTAGAAAATATAGACAGAAAACTGTGATGCGTATTGACTTACTCCGACAGAATATTTTATGACTATAAGTGTGAATTGTACAGTAATCTTTTAAAATAAAAACACTGGCATTCCTTGCTTCCCTTTGCCTACACACACCTACATACGGATAGATATACACAAACTTATAACGAAAGCCAGAAAGGGTGTTTTGTTTGTGTTATATAAGCTGTTTCGTATCCAATAGCATGCAGCTGTTTTCTTGAGGGGATTCTTTGAAGAGCTGAAGCTAGCTGTTATTTAAAATATTAACCTGAAGGGAGTTCTCTTTAGTAATAGTAATATTTTGGGGCTCCTCACTGTATGGAGTCTTTAATTGCACAAGTAGGCAGGAGAATGAGTGAGATATCTGAAATTGGTGAGACACGTATGTCCCTGCAGCCATCACTTGTTATCCTGCTTTGTGCTCTTTGTGATGTACCCTTTCATTACACGATTGCCTGCTATGCTGGCCACAAGGCACCTCTCTGCAGACACCGCTTACCTTGATTGTCCCCTGACATTTTATCTTTCTGTAGATGACAACTCAATCAAAGAAAAAAACAACCAAAAACAAAAAAAACAACCAACCCCAAATGACAAAGTTTGAAAGTTTGATTTTTTTTTTTCCTTTTATGTATGTTCATATCTCACAATACTTGGTAATGTAAATCCAGACATCCCATTAATTTCTATAATGTACATCTCACCTGTAGTGTGCATGACCAAATCCAACATTTCCTGCAAGTGTTACATTACCATGTCTATACTGCATAGTTTCATATACTCACAGATAAAGTAGGAGCCTTCTGTGAAGTGTTAGTAGTCTTAATTACCACATATGGGCCAAAGGATCGGGACTTGGCCATAAATTCATGGCACTTTGAGAATATTGGTTTTATGGTCCATGCCTAAATCAGCGATGCAGTGTATTGGCAGCGAAGGCTGATTCTTCCTGAAAGTCTTGTGTTTACTACAAAATGCTATAGGGTATGCATTTTTATTTTTTTTTTTATATATCTATCCTTTAAGCATTTCACTGGGGGAAAAGTGAATCAGTAAATAGTAAATAGGAAGCGAAAAGATGGTTTTGTGCTTCGCATGGTGATGTCTCACCCTTTTCTATGCCATAGCACTTAAACCACCATGCTGCAAATTTTGCCCTAATTTTGTCTTTCCTCTTTCCTGAGTGACCAATATGAGATGCATAGGATTTGATATCCAGAACTGATGAGAATTCACATTTTTACTGATGAATATTTAGCTGTTAGAAAAGCCAGTGACTGCTGAAAACCCAATCCAGTGACAAAAAGCGCAGACATAATTATAAATGGGCATTTCTTCATCTATGACAACCAAAATATTATTACTATAAGCATGATCTGTCTATGCACGATGTGTGCTACAAAGATGCATAAATGTAAGCATACATCAGCCCAAGAAACAAAATATTTTAATCATTTGAGCTTCTCAGAAAACCAATTGGTCAAATGCTGTCACATGAGGCAACAAAGGACAATGAAACTGGTGAAGGGTCTAGAGAACAAGTATTGTGAGAAGCAGCTGTGGGAGCTGGGGTTGTTTAGCCTGGAGAAAAGGAGGCTCAGAGGAGACCTTCTCTGTCTTGACAAATCCCTGAAAGGAGGTTGTAGCAAGGTAGAAGTTGGTGTCTTCTCCCAATAAGCAAGCTATAGGACAAGAGGAAATGGCCTCAAGTTGTGCCAGAGGAGGTTTAGGTTGGACGTTAGGAAAATTTCTTCCCCAAAAGAGTTATCAAGTATTGGAATAGGTTGCCCAGGGCAGTGCTGGAGTTTCTGTCCCTGGAGGGATTTGAAAGCCATGTGGATGTGGTGCTGAGGGACAGTGTTTAGTGGTGGACTTGTCAGTATTAGATGTATGGTTGGACTCAATGATCTTAAAGTTCTTTTTCAACCTAAACGATTCTATGATATATTGCATAGTAACAGCCTTTGACGAACTTCAATCTAAATGAGTTGTCATGTTTGATTTCTTATTCATAATTCAAACTAAATTAAGAAACTGTGCAGTCTTTGACAGAGGGTGTCGGATATCCCATAGGAATTATTTTTCAAATACCTGTTTAAAATAATAAAACTTCCAAGTACACTGTGTTCTTTCCTCAGTTAAGTAAATTAATGGATTAATACAAAAATTTAAAAAAAAAAAAAGTACAAAATTTCATCCAGAACACTGAAATTTTTAAGCTATAGCTTAAAAACTTACTCTTAAATCTTGATAATGGCTGAGCATTTTTCCTGATAACCCTTGGCTTACAATGCTGCCAATCATTCTGGATAATTTTGTTGACATACACAACTGTGATGTTTAGGAGAAATACAGATTCTCTGCGTGAGATTTTCAGGGACCCTTCCTTCAACTTTCAACAGCTTAGTGTCCAAATCTTTAGACTTGCCACATCGTTCTTGAATAATCTTACCTAAATCAGACCAGATTTTTACAGCCCCTTAAGGGCTATTTTGCCCAGGTGAGTGGCACCTAAAATTATGTGTCTAGTATCTCTGAACATTGCATAGGGAAAATCAAATTTCCAAAGGGTAACTAGGGACATGAATGCAGAGCTGCCAAAAGCTAGCTCCGGAGGGCAAAGCAGGCTACACTGGGGTGTATGAGATAGTCACATCTCTGCAGCTAAAGCATCTGATTTGTCTGAGTTGAGTCTGGCTCCAGAGATCAGTCGCTGGTCTTTGAGAAGGGTTTATCTCTTGGATCCAAACCTCTGGGTATTAAATAGAGTTGATGAGGTACTTGTCTCTTCAAAATGGAGCTCTAAGAAGTAGCTCTGCTGGTGGTATTCAAACATAATCTTCTGACTAGAAAAAGCCCCAAAGATGAGACCTTTGGGAGATCTCTAGTTTTGGTGAGATTTGGATGGAAAATAGCCAATTCTTGCTCAGCTAGTACCCTCTTGGGCAACCTTCTGATTCACAGCCAAAAGTGTTCTAGGATTTGATGCAAGAATAGAACTGATTTATGCCTAAATCTGGTTGTCCACAGCAGACATCTGGCCTAAGCCAGTCATCTGTGCTCTCTTTGTGTTCAATGGGCAGAAGAATATCAGAATTTGATTCAACTGAACCTGAACTACTTTAACTAGGTGTGATTAATTGTGTAATGGAAACATCCATTGCTCTCCATTTGGTATGGGAAAACATAGCTTTCTAACTTTCAGAATTATGAAGTACAATGAAGCATGGCCAAGTTTCCTAACTCCCACTAACATCACTAAGAATCAGAAACTTGTGCGCCAGGAGGGACCTTGACTTTTATCGCTTCTTTGTGTCTTAATTATCCCTTTCTAGATTTCTGAACATTCACATCTACTTAAGATTGTGAGGAATTCAAGTTCTTACATAAAAAAACCATAAAAATATATTATATTAGTTAGGCATATGTTCAATCTTACACATTAGTCAAACTTAATATCCTAATGCTATGAACAATGACACCCAAACATTTTTATTTTATCTCAATATTTTTATTATGTAACCTAACTTTTCCTTGTCTATCAGTGATCTTATTGTTCCTGCATCGCTAAACAAAATTTGCAACTATTTTTTTTAAGTATATTTGTACAGTACAAGCTGCCATTGGAGAAAAAAGTCAAGAGAGAATTAATTTATAGAAAATAGATAATTACTTGATAGCTTTATTATGTAGGAAATATGGGTAGGATGGGAGAAAACCAATAAAAGCTTTAGAGAAAGTATTTTCCGTGTGGAGCAAGGTGGTTCACAAGAAAATGCAGGTTGTATCAAGGAATTAATTTATTCATCTGTGGTCAGGGTCTAGTTTTCTATTATGCTGAGAGTAGAAAAAAAAATTAACAAATTAATTGATAGACGAAATGAAAGTAATTTAACTTTGTTTCCCAGTTTTACTCCAGCAGCCGTTCAGCCTAGATTTTGTCGGCAATAATCTTACTTTTAATGCCGTTGAAAACATCTACAGAAAGGCTTTAAAATTTTTATTTGTTAGAATGACAAAGCCAGTAAATTAGAAGTGTTGCTATTCACCTGGGACCTGATTCTGTCATCATTTGTGCAGGTGTCTAATTAATGCGTGTAGTTAGACCGCAAGATGTTAATGGATCACATTTTTTTAGTCTAACCATATGGGTAACTGTTTTCAAGATCATAGCTCAAACTCGGAAACCAATATTTAATTTTTCTTTCAAATAATTGATTTGCTTTTGAAATGCATAGCTAATTGCTCTGGACGTAGTAAATGAATCATCCTCTATCCAATGCATTTACAAGTTTCAACTCTAGGTGCAGATTTTGCTTGTAACTCTTTCACTGTCAGCATAAGAATATCCTTCTCTGTACAGTAAACGACAAATAAGAAAGACTGGAAGTTTTGTGGCGTGCAACTGAGTTAGGTATCTCTCCATATATCACTGTCACAGAGCTCTTCAAGTGTGGCCCAATAACCTTAACTGGAGAGTAATACAGTTCTTAACTCAATTTCCAAAAACTTTACTGCATTAGATGAAAACATATGCTTAGAGAAGCTATAACTAACAGTCTTTTATTAGTTTAAGATGTTTTGTCTTGCTTGTCTAATCAAAAATGAGCACTGATGTAAAAATGCAATTGGCAAGCAAGCAATTCATAATATAATTTAATAGCTATTTTCATTTTGAAACAGCAGATAATGTTCACATGTAATAGTGTAATTGAAAGACTAAATTATAGCCAGGTCTACAATATCAAAATTGTTGAAAGAAGCTTTCATACCCTATGGGCAGTCACTGTGGTAATACGTGTGGTCCAGAATGAGTACTTCACGTTCACCAAAACAAATAAAATATAAATTTCGATCTTCTCTTCATGGCCTGATGTTTATGCATCTACTGCTGCTGCTTCTTGAATGAACAAATGGAGTCTGCTGTTGACATCTTTCCAGTGGCAGTGAGAAAAATGACCTGTGGAGCTTCAACCCGGAACATTAGTGGTGTAAAGTTTCATTGGCCGAGCTGAAGGACTTCAAAATTTAAGTAGGAAGGGAAAAAACCCCATGCAAAGAGAATGTGGAAATATATGGAAGATCCTATCATCCTTTGAAAATTCAGCCTTGTTCTACCTATTTGTTTCTCTTGTACATTCATTTCAACCAAAGTGTGGTTGTTAAGAGATAAAGAGTATAGAAACATTTATGTGATTTGGACTAAATTATGTTCTTGAAACATAGAAATATATGTCTGGATGCAACCAAAAAATGCTTTTAAAAAAAAAACAAACAGCATATTTTCACATCTTTCTTGTATGCACACTATAGAAATCTCAGCCACATACTTGAAAATGGACACAGTGCTCCAACTAGGGCCTCACTGCAACTTCACAGTATTTTCTCTCATGTCTTTTTTTTATGTATTGTAATAATTCTAGATTAACCTTTGCCATTTTTTATGAAAGCATCACATTATTAGACACATTGCAACAATCCGCTCGACGTATCTTTCTGTTTTGACAGTGTACCACTGGTACATCTCATTCCTTGAGATGTTTTTTATCATGAGTTCCATGCCCACCTCATAAGAATTTAGATTGTTTCCCTTGTTTTGCTTCTAAGGGTGTCATGTGTGATGACATCAAAAATCTTGCCAAAGTCAAGCTGTATCAAATCTGCTGCTTGTCCCAACCCACTAGTTATCTGCCCTGTCAAGGAAAATGTTGTAATAGGTGGATGCAAACTCTTTCGACAAATCTGCTGCCTGTCTGACATCTGCTCATTATTTACAAGATAATTAAACATTAATTGCTTTACATCATGTTTCATTTTATTTCTGGATACTGGAATTAGGCTGAATACCCTGTAAGTCTTCCTTCTCTTCTTCTCTACCTTTACAGAAATAGGTATATGCTTGTTGTTCTTTTTCTAGATCCCTGGAACTTTCAGTGTTAGTGTTTTTCTTCTCAGAGATGGTTCAGAAATTGTTTTGATTATTTTCTTTAAAATTTTCTTTAAAACTACAGGGTAAATTTTACTATGCTTTGTTAACTTGAAGACATATTTAATAGATACATTTCCTTATTTTTATGTAGATGTTCTCAAAACTGCTCTTTCCTAACACAGGCCTGTTGCACTTACAATTAAATACCTGATGACCTCTGCTGTGTAGGAAATTCTAGACAGAAATTCAAGGACTCTAAATGTTAGGGTTCTTTGCCTCCTTTTTCATTATCATATTTTCATCTCTAGCTTTCCTTGTTTTATCCCTATCACCCTAAATAATTTTTCTTTTATTCTTTATGTTTACTTGTCTTCATTGTCTTATTAATGAGTGCTTTTTGATTTTCAGGCTGAAAGCTTCCTTATGTAATCATATTCATTTTCTCTACGCTTTCAAGTGTTCTATTAATTAAGATAATTTGATATATACATTTATTAATACTCTTTCTAAAACTTTCAGCTCTCTCTTAAACTCCTTTTCTAATTCAATTGTTTCCCTTCTGCCTAGCAATGTTTGTTAATGTTTAAGTCCATTTTTAGTGTCACTTTTTCCTGTTTTCTCCAATGTATCCGAATCACCTATTGCCCTTATTGAACAATATCTACATGAAAAATACAATTCTATTCTTTCAGCTGTGCACATTAACAAACATATATATATATGTGTGTGTGTATGCGTTTATATACATAGGTAGAATTAACAAGATTTGAGTAGCCAAATCCTTTAACATCCAACGAGTAACACTTAAATGCCAGAAACATAAAGATTGAGCTCGAAGTTGCTACCACTTGTTCTTCAAAATTAAACTAGCCTTGAATCATGGGGGTTTGTGTTTTTACTTTCAATCAATTAGTAGGAAATATGCATAAAACATACTTTTCATTATGAGTAAAATATATTTCAGAACATTCAGTCACGAAGAAAATGCATTTTCCTGCTGTAGTGAACGCTTATTTCCTAGCAAAGATTGTCACTGCTCTTGATGAAAATGACACCCGAAATGCCCCTTTGTATTCATCAGTCAGGATCAGGCTACCAAAAAGTGTATTGAAAATAAGGTGTAAGGAAACAATAATAAAGAAAGATAATATAAAAGAAAGGGAAACTGAGTTAGGAATCATCTTTTCATGTTCCTCCAATTATAGTGCCAAAATACTAAAGCCAATGGTGAAGAAACAAGTGGATTTGGATACCCAGATGCTAGAAGAAGCCAGATAATAAAAATCATAGAATCACAGAATGTTAGGGGCTGGAAGGGACCTCAAAAGATCGTCGAGTCCAACCCCCCTGCCAGAGCAGGATCACCTACAGTAGGTCACACAGGAACACGTCCAGGTGGGTTTTGAATGTCTCCAGAGAAGGAGACTCCACAACCTCTCTGGGCAGCCTGTTCCAGTGCTCTGTCACCCTCAATGTGAAAAAGTGTTTCCTTGTGTTTAAACGGAACCTCCTCTGCTCCAGTCTGCACCCATTGCCCCTCAGTCTCCTCTTCTCCAAGCTAAAGAGACTCAGTTCCCTCAGCCTCTCCTTGTAAGGGAGATGCTCCACTCCCTTCATAAGCTCAGTGGCTCTGTGCAGGACTCTCTCCAGTAGTTCCATGTCCTTCTTGAACTGGGGTGCCCAGAACTGGATCCAGTACTCCAGGTGGGGCCTCACCAGCGCAGAGTAGAGGGGGAGCAGAACCTCCCTCGACCTGCTGGCCACACTCCTTCTAACGCATCCCAGGATACCATTGGCCTTCCTGACCGCAAGGGCGCATTGTTGGCTCATGGTCATCCTCTTGTCCACCAGGACTTCTGGGTCTGTTTCCCCAGAGCTGCTCTCCAACAGGTCAGCCCCCAACCTGTACTGATACACGGGGTTGTTCTTCCCCAGATGCAGAACTTTACACTTGCCCTTATTGAATTTCATTAAATTTCTCCCCGCCTGGCTCTCCAGTCCGTCCAGGTCACAATGTGATAATATTGTCATGATGTGACAATAATGAAAAGACAGCTATCTTTAAATCTTAAGCTTGACTCAAGTTCCTTAAATGTGTAATAATTGATACCAATGGATTTTGTATCCAGATTTCTAATGAAGCATTGTTTCTATTTATCCTGTAGTATATGACAGACTAGTCCTCCAAAATTAATGTTAAAATATTGAAGAATAGGAGTAACTAAGTACAAGAGTGTAGGTGCATTATTATTAGTGGGACCTGATGTTCACGGTCCTGTTTGTAGGGTTTGGGTTTAGGTGGTCAGAGGACTCATTTGGGGAACATTTATCTTTCTCCATATATGATATGCAGAAAGTGATTATACCTCCAAAGGAATCCTGTATAAAATCTCAAGAAAAACCTCTTTTTACTTCAAGGAATGCCTTTAAACTATTTACATAAGTAAATAATTGCTTTAAGACATATTTTTAAAGCTCATACCACTGTTTATAATACCATTAGCTAATGTCTATGACTGGTTTTCGTGTTATATACATGATAGTGAAGAAACAGTGTTCATTTATGTGTCTTCGCCAAATTAATTTGCTAGATTTTTGTGTGTTGTCCCTTACACGATTATTATTATTCAATATGAGCTAAACTGCAGTTAGTTATCTAAATTGTAGGCATAATGGCTTCGTTTTGCTTTGATCATTTGCTATAAATATGTAATTGTGTTCATTCCAAGTTGTAAAGGTTTTAAATGTGCTTTACTGATAGCTCAGGTACCTTGCAGTCTTTGAAAATGTTTTTAAAGGCAGTTTACATTCTGCGCTGTGCAATTGGAGGAGAGGATCTGAAGATCGACATTTTCATGCTGTCAGAAAAAGCACCAGAGTTCTGCGTGTGTAAAGTCTGTACAAACCCATGCCATGAGCCTACCTGGGTCTTGAAATTGTAACAACAGTATGTACCATGTCTACTGGAGAGTATTTATGCCCAAGGGCAGGGAAAAAATGTTCACAGAAGAAGGTTTCTAATCCTACTCCCTTTCATTTTGTTTAATCTAGTTATGCCACGTTTTGCTGAACAAGTTGAGGTTGCCATTGAAGCTTTGAGTGCGAATGTCCCACAGCCATTTGAAGAGAATGAGTTCATAGATGCCTCCCGCTTGGTTTATGATGGAGTTCGTGACATCAGGAAGGCTGTTCTGATGATAAGGGTATGTAAGGCACCTGGGAAATAAAAGCTGGGACTTACAGGGAAGTATCATAGTGGATGAGAGGAATACAAAAGCTTCTTGGAGTCAACTTCATTTCATAATAAGCCAGAAAAGACTGACACTGAAATAGACAAGAAACAAAACTGTGTGAAGCAAAAAATAATTTGTAAGTAAAAAGTCAAGGCTATTTTAGGAGATGAACCACAATTAATTTGTTAATTAGAAGATTTGATCACAACTGCTAGTAGATTCAAATGTCATTACTGTTTCTATAGTAATAGCATTAATTTGCTAAGATCTTCAACGTTTGTGTAGATTTTTGTTGTGGGTTGTTTTTTTTTCCTAGTGTATGTATGCTACCTAGGATATGAGATAAGTCTGGTTAAAATCAGAATGAATAAATAAATTGTCTTGCTGCTCCAGTGAGCCTCTGCAGGGATGGTTTTGGGTGTTCGCTGAAGTAAAGGATGTGTCATTTCAGCAGTGACTAACCAGTTGATTCAATTTGCTTAGGCATCTCTAAAAAAAAAAAAAATTAAAAATCCCACAGAACAATATAATTATTGTGAGTAGATGTGTGTCTTGCTTTTCAGTACAGTTTATAGTTAAAGATATTTTTTTTTTTTAAAAAAAAAAAAGCACAAATATCCAAACCTAGTTTGGACATCTCTTCAGCATTTGAAAGTCTTATTTGAAACCAAAATGGCCTTGAATCTGCCCCAGTGAAAGCCACGTACAAAATAAATCAATGGTTAAAAAAGGTAGAAAAAACTTATGAAAGAAACAACAGTGCTAAAACAACTCATAACTTTGAGCAAACAGATTACGGACACTTGTGGTTGTTGAGTATATTATGGCACTGCTGTAAGACTTCAGGCAGTTGGAGCACTCCAAAATAGTCATCTGTCACTATATCGCAGAATCACAGAATCGTCATGGTTGGAAAAGACCTTTAAGATCACCGTGTCCAACCGTCAACCCATGAAATAAAAGAAGATAAACCTAAAAAAAAGTCATTTCAATCTTATATAGTCTCTCATGAGTCCTTTCAAATCGCTTCATGAGACACAGTCATCAAGTGGGATCTGCTATTTTCCCAGGCTTTCCCAACCCCTCGGCAGAGTTCTGGCTTCCAGCAACCTCTGCACTTCAGAGTTGTCCCAGAGAGATTGCCATGAGACCGTCCCTATGAGTCAGATGTTTCTGCTAAACTCAAAGCACAGTTTGAAATTCTGGAGGCACATTTGCTTCTTTCATTGCTGTCTTACTGTCACGTTAACTACTAGCTCAGAAAGCTGATCGTCATGCAGGCTTCACAGTCTCCATAAAAACATCGCAGGTTACTTTTGCAGTTGTATCAGTACTACTTTCCATTCTTTGTGTGATATGGGTTAATGAATTCTGCTCACCCACATCAGGAAAATAATTTTTTGCATTCAGAGAATTAACTTATTTATGAAGCTGAATGTAGTACTCCTTACCTAGGCAGAGAACTAAAGCACGTAAATGGACTCATTATCCTTGTGAGTTAACTGGGAAAATCCACACATATAAATTTACGTAGACCAGAGTGTGCTGAATCAGAACCTTATTTTCTGTAGAAAACAAAATTAGTTTCAGTTTGAGACACGCTTTAGCGTTCTCATCTGAACACCTCACATTGAAATGGAATATATAATTAAATGGTGAGGCATTACGCTATAAAAGACAGCCTTTAGAATATATTTATCTAATAATCTATCAAATCTCATGCACCTCTAATTCAAGCTGTAAAACTTCTTGCAGAATTATAAAAAAAAACAAAACAAAAAAAAACTTTGCAAACTTTTTAGAGCATCTGACACCATTATTTTCAGGCAGTAATTGTTCATGTGCATGCCATGAAAGATTGAATTTATCTGAAATGATTCCCTCATTCCATAGAGGAAATAAAGCCACTTTTAAAATTAATTTTAGTTGGTATTATTACTGCTAGGAAGCTGAAGGAAATGGGAATAATCTTTGTTCTTCTCTTTTCCCTTGAAAAGAGGGGATTTTATTGTCCCTTTGGAGGAGAAAGAAGATTCATTTTTGCATTGAAGACTATTATTATGATCTATACAGAAGAAAAAATCTCTTTCACAAGTTAAGAAGTAGCGTAAATAAATTTAGCAGTATAATTATAGAACGTGAAAATAAGATAGAAAACAATAACTTATTTCCAACATCTTTTCTATTACTGCATAGGGATTGAATTGCACTTTGTTATTTTCATAGCTACTTATGAAATTCCCTCCATTATTAGGCAGAAACCCTCTCTACAGTTAGGAAGAATCACAATGGCATTTCTTCTCATTCTTATGTATCTCTGAGGCCAGTCTTCTCTTTTCACACAGGGCATTTGGTACTGACAACCTGAGTTGCATCTACATTAGCCTTAGTGTTACATTTGTTTAGATCAGGAGCATATTTTTAGAACCAATTTCCAGTTGTTCCCTCTTGGTGTATTTTAGTTCATGTTACAGAGTAGTCCTAGAGCATAAAAGCCTGATTCTTTGGGGTGATCCTGGAAGGTGCACTCTGGGAGCATCTTAAATATACTTCTGATCTATCGTAAAGGGACTTAAGAGTCCCTTCTCCCATGGGAGAAGAATAAAAATAAAATGAGAGTAGTGCAAATGTGGGGTGCTTAGTCCCACTATACGAATGCTGTTCTACTCTTCCATACTTGTCAATGTTGGCTTAGCTGTGATCATCTATGGGGTAGCTACTGTGGTAAAATCCAAAGTGTTGCTACGTTTCCTAACCCAAATCATTCTATGATTCCATAGTCTCAGATCCTCTGGAAAACTAAGCTTGGTGCAGAATCCCATCATCTTTTTAAACAGCCTGTCTCCAAAGGGTGTTATAGAGTCCGTTGTCTACGTTGACTGCCTATTGCTTCTCAGGTTGAATTTAAAATGTTGTATTTTACCGTAAATCATTAAACAGCTGAAGACCTGCTGTGAGAGAGGCTCTCTGACTATGCCACTCAGATGCCACTTGCAGCACCTGAGTCATTCAGGCTGCAACTGCCTTTGTACAAAAACAAATGTACAGAATAGCATGGGGTTGATTAGAAAAGCATATTATAAAGGTGCTGATTTTTTTTTTTCTCCTTAGCTTTTGGAATTAGAGAGTATTTTCATGGTAAAAAAAAAAATCTAAGAATATCTTTTCTGTCTTTCCTCTCATTACAAGTTTAGCTTGACTTGGTGTTTATGGTGCTGAAATTCTTTTATTTGCATCTTATGACTTTTAAGTGCATACAACACTATAGCATAGTGGGGTTTTTGCCTTCATCAAATGTATCTGGACTGGTAAAATATTAAAGAAATAGCATTTATAAATCTGCATATATATGTCATTTTATGACTTATACGTGCCTATTTTACGTTTTTATCCTGCAGTTCAAAAAGATAAAAGAAAATTATGTCGATGGAAGATATTTTGTTTATAGCAAGATCTTCAGTCTAGTAGCCAAAGAGATATTTTAAAAAAAATTAAAAATCCAATGACTGGAAGCTGAAAGTCGCCAAATTCATGTTAGAAGTCAAGCATGCATCTTAAAAGAGAGAGTATATATTTACTGAGTGATTTATAAAATTCATCTGAATTAGATGAATGAAGTTAAAAATATGCTATATGTGGACTAGAGATACTGTGTTTGAAACATATTACTCCTGGGAAGTCTTATGGCCTGTACTGCAGAACAGGCAGACTAAAAATTGTGAAAATGGTCCAATTTTCTGCTGAAATAAATGAGTTCATTATTCTATTAGTTTAAAAAATTACTCTAGCTCCTTCTGCCACTACTGGTTGTTGGAGTTTTGGAAGCTGTCTTGAGTCTCAAATCCATGTTTTCTACCTTTATATGACCATTGGTTCAAGCATCTGCAAGACTGATTTAGTCCTTCTGTCTTCCAACTGAGACAAATTAAATTCCAGGCTTTGTTGTGTGGAAACTATGTTTTAAATAACAAGGTCTTGTCAGGTGTGCACAAAAATTAGAGTTGTTATGGTATGTTTAGAAGGCTGTACTAAGAGGAAACAATCTTTAAGTCAAGGTACTTCGATATAATATTTCTTTTTTATACATTTATGCCTAAAACAATAGGAGCCTCTATTGTATATGGTCTACATCTCCAAGAGACCAGATAGATCTTTCCTAGTCTTACTCATAAAAGTAGAGACAGAAGTAACTAAGAAGTGTATACCTGGAGGGGGGAACAGTACTATTCTTACAATAGCCAATGCAACTGGCTAGTTGAATGGACTTGGAGGATGGAGAAGAGCCAACTGGTTTATGAAGAAGAGGTTGAAACTCTCCACCCTGTTCCTGTTCTTTGCAGTAAAGCCTAGGCGGATGAAAAGCTGAGCCCTATGATGGAAACAGTCTCTTTTGCTCAGGCAGTTGTACAATTCTCTTAGTAGCTGGTTCGTTTATGGCAGATTTTAAAGTCCCATCCTGCCCTCAAGCAGCTGAGCACAGAGAATAGTGATTAAAGATTATTAGAAAGCAAGACCACTGGATATTTTAATGATGGACACCATTTTTTTTGTTTGTTTATTTGTTTTTTCCTGTGGCAGTAGGGAAAAGATAAATTCCTTTTTTCACCTAAACTTCATCTCCTGTCTGTCCTGTTATATACACTATCTGTACACGAATCTCTTCAGAGATGTAGCCCTAGTTTCATTACCATACTGTCGTACTAGGTTATTTCTTCTTCCAGCAGTAAGCATCAAAACACATATTTAATTCATACTCTTTCAGCCAAATGAAGATGGCTGTGTTTTACTCTCCCCTTCACCACGTAGCTAGCAAAGCAGCTGATTTTCCGTTACAAACAGTGATGTGCACTTCACGTTGGAAACCAGGCTGTAATATAAATATCGCCAAAAGACTTCTCTACTTTATGTTAGAGAGTTTGGACTGGTTCCTAGTGATTGAGCATCTTCAAGGCAGAGCTGTAACGACAACTGGCAACGATTAGCACCTCTGCTAGCAAACTTGACATTGCCTCCAAGCATGAAATGCCAGCATGGATGATTTCTTCTGTAATAGTTGGTCCTCTAGGTTAACACTGAGGCATATGGGTATCCAGTAAGGTGATGATTTCTCTGCACAGTTACTGTGATCTTCTTTTTTTCTATTGCCACTGTCATGTATTGTACCTACATAACTTATTTGTGGCCAGATTGTTGTACTAGATGCTATTCAAGCACCAAATGGAATATTAACTTCCTTCTAAAAAGTAGTTCTGGGTTTGCACCATCTATGTTAAATATAGTACTAAATAGTGATTTGAAATAGACTGTCTCTCCATATATACATCAGGAATTGTTTTTGCTTCTAATTTTTTTTGCTAGAAGCTTAAAAAAAAAACAACAAATAAGCAGATCCATCAGTTATCTTTTTTTCTCCTTTCCTCCAACATTTTAAACAACCTAAAGCCAGCATATACATAACTAGATTTAATCTATCTGCCCAGGGACCCTTACACCATTGGTAGCACCAGCAATGGAGATAACGTTGTTTCAGTTTAGGGGATGAGGCAAATCCCAAAGCTCTATTATCTGAAAATAGCCATGTGAACCATCAAGATAAAGCAGATTATAAACTTTACATTTATTTCAACACCAGTTGACATAATTTACATTTTCTTCCATGATGCTAGTTAATTTTTCCCAGAGATTTATATTTTACTTACTTTTTCCCCAAATATTTACTTTTTCTTTTGAAAATTACGTGGAGATTCCAGTAATATGATAGTATTAGTGTCCGTTTATGTATGAAATAACATTATTTTGAAATACTATGTTCTGGTTGCTAGTATTTGCAAAGGATATTTGTTCCTGGAACTGCATTCATCATGTTAGCAGAGTTCAGAAAAGTTGCAGCAAGGTAATGATAAATGCCATTTGTAAAGAAAATGAGACTTGAAACAACTTAATTTTTGAGACAATTCAATTTCAGTTCTTGACTGCTTGGGCAGACAAGTTAATTTAAAAGGAAAGAGAAACAGCATTTCCTGGGCAGGTAGTCGATGAAATAAGAGCTTACTGTACATTGGACTTTGTCTGTAACTTTTATAAGCTTACCATCTCTTCCCTTTTGCTTTCTCTCCCCGTCTCTCTCTCTAGACCCCTGAAGAGCTAGAGGATGATTCAGACTTTGAGCAGGAAGATTATGATGTTCGCAGCCGAACAAGTGTTCAGACTGAAGATGACCAGCTTATTGCTGGCCAGAGTGCAAGGGTGAGTATAAAACCCACGTACTACCTTGTGTCATATAGCCACAAATAAGAACCTGTGTCTCAGAAAGTAAATGCAGTGATTTCAAATCCTCGGGGTTGCTCAAGAAAGTAGTCTGACCTAGGTGTTTAAAGTTTTTCGTGTCTCACATATTTGAAAAGCACTGTCTTTATTGAATGATCTTCCGTAGGCTTGTGGGATGCCTTGTATCAGCCATTTGCTTCAGCTGCTGCTGTAGGAGAAGTCCTTGCAGGTTTGGAATGTGCTGAAACCGTGGGAGTAGTCAGCAAATTAAAAAAAATCCCATCAGGGGACCATGTGCCGTATCCAGAGAAATCTTACATTAGTCATGTTTCCCAGTGTGCAAACCTGTCAAGATGATCTGCTTGAGCTACTGAGTAGTCCCTGTAATTTAATTGTAATTGAAGACATTTGTTACTGAGTCAATGTAATTTTACCGGGGTAATTACATCATGATAAACTCGAGTCATTGTGATTTGTGACCTTAGGTTGTGCATGGGGATTGCAGATTAATCTGATGAGTGCTTCAGGGGTCACAGGTGCCGGAAAAGTGAAGTTTGTTAACACTCCAGATTATGCCACTCTCTGATAAATGTTTACCTTTTACTGTATAAGCTGCTCAGCTCAAATTGCTAAAAAAAAAATCAGACTGTAATTTGGGGGCCAAATGACATCATTTACCCTCAGCAAGTTTGCAAACAACATCAAGCAGAGTGGTGTGCTTGGCATACCTGAGGGACAAGATGCCATCCAGAGGGACATGGACAAACTTGAGAAGTGGGCCTGTGTGAACCTCATGAAGCCAAGTGCAAGGTATTGCACATGGATTGGGACAACCTTCACTATTGATACAGGCTGAGGGGTGGAGGGTTTCAAAGCAGCCCTGCAGAGAAGGACTCTGAGGGTGTTGATGGATGAAGACCTGGACATGAGCCAGCAATGTGCACTCACAACTCAGAAGCCCATCATATCCTGGGCTGCATCAAAAGAAACATGACTAGCCGGTCAAAGAAATGGATTCTGCCCCTCTACTCTGTTCTAGTGAGACCCCAGCTGCAGTGCTGGGTCCAGCTCTGGAGTCGTCAGCACAGGAAAGACATGAACCTGTTGGAGAGGGTCCAGAGGAGACCACAGAAATGATAGGAGGGCTGGAACCCCTCTGCTGTGAGGATGGACTTGAGAGAGTTGGGGCTGTTCATCCTGGAGAAGAGAAGGTTCCAGGGAGACCTTACTCTGGCCTTTTAGTACTTAAAAGGGTGAAAGGTGAGGATAAACGTTTTAGCAGGGCCTGTTGTCACAGGACAAGGGGTGATGGTTTCAAACTAAAAGAGGGGAGATTCAGACTAGATAGAAGGAGAAAATTTTTTACAATGAGTGTGGTGAGACAGTGTCACAGATTGCCCAGCGAGGTGGAAGATGCATCATCTCTGGAAACATTCCAAGTCAGGTTTGCCAGGGCTCTGTGCAACCTGCTCTAGTTGCAGATGCCTCTGATCCCTGCAGGGCTGTTGGACTAGATGACTTTTTAAGGTCTCTTCCAACCAAAACCGTTTTGTGATTCTATACAAATATATTTGCCTGGGTAGAAAGTGTGAAAAAAAAAAAGCCTTCAAATTTTCCAGCAGAGAACCAGTGAGGAACCGGGAATTACCTGAATGATTTTCATGGCTGTGGTTTCTTCTGATAAGTGCTAAAAGGCAGTAATGGACTCCATGAGAAGCATCCTACACATACAGAGACAGTTCAGCAAAAGATGGTAAATGGAACAGTGACTTCTTACCTTGAATTCTGGAAAAGAATTTGTAGGGCTGAGAACCTGAAGACCAAAAGGCAACGATGCTTTGAAAGATCAGTTTTAAGGACCAGGAAGAAGGATCTTGCAGCTGCTGTACGAAGTCCCATATTATGTTAGGGCTTGACACAAACATTTCACACCCTGAAAAGAAACAGCAGAGTAATGCAAACCTAAGTGAAGCTTACTTAGAGTTATGGGAGGAAAATGAGACAGAGTGGAAGGGCAAAAGTTTCTTTTCTTATTAAATTCATTTCCTTGAGTATTGAATACAGATGGTAAATAAACCATAACGTGTATCAGAAAAGTTGGCTTTCTATCACTACAACCCAAGGACAAAAAAATGTTGTCCTTGCATATCAAGGATGTATCATATGTATCATTATCACCTTGATGACAAGCAAGTGAATTATAGGACCCATCCCAGAGACCTGGATGAGCAGGAGCTGCCTTTGAAAACCATAGAGTCGGGAGAGCTGCAGAGTAATATGTGGATAATAGCCTGAGAACCATGACAGAACTATGTTCTAGATGCAGGTGACTGCCTTTGGGGAACATATATTTTAAAAGAGCATAAAGTCCTCTTTGATATATTCAAAGAATTGACTACTAAAGCAGGTCTCAGATACAAAAATATTGGGATACAATACAGTTATTTCACAATCTTGTGGATGGGTTGGGGTTTTTTTGGTTACATTTAGGATTGGGTAGCATATCATCCTTTCCTGATCTGAAAACCAAGTAAAGACTGCGGTAATATTTTTACTAAGAGTCTAGTTCACCTAGGGACTTAGGAGTCTTAAATTCCATTACTTTTATTGTGGTTATTATCACTGCTGCACTTAAAACCTTCCGCTTTGATCAGCTACACTCTGTATAAACATAATATATTATAAAGACAGTCCCATTCCTGAATAACGTGGCATGCAATATGTCACAAGAAGCAACACGTGATGGAAACCTAAAATGAAGAGATGCTAAACAAAAGCTACCCAGTCTACAGTCTTGAGTGAGTCACTGAAATGAATCTACTAAGCAGAATAGTATCTTATTTAAACCTTTCCTGTAGAAAAGCTGGGTTTTTCTTTGTGGAGCGTAATGGATTTGTTTAATATGCTCACTCCAGAAAGCTATTAGTATTTTAGTAGAAAGACTTGTGTTCATCTTCCATAGAAATAAAACTTGAATGTATGAGCTGCATTTGCTGTAGGGTATAGCTTCTTTGGAAACACATCAGTGGCTGGAACAGAAATGTTAAAACTCTGTACACCAGCTTAAAAGGTGTGCAAGTGAAGCTGCCCACATGCAAGACATCTACAGGTCGGCTCTCCAAATTTTACTACTCCTATCACATTCCCTTAATTTCAGTTAATTCATCTGTTCAAGTGTTTTATGTGTATTTTATATATTTATTTATTAGCTTGACTTACACTGCATTTTTGTGTGGAAAGACTAATATGCTAACATTCAAAACTGCTGAGTTGCATTGATAAGTCCTAATTAAACCTCATGTGTTGAATTTTAATTTGATTAACTTGCAAATTTCTCATTTTCTCATCTACTGTTTATAACCTTTTTAATTTCAGTTTTGGAAAAGGTCAATTATGAATTTTTAAAAGCCAAGAGCATTTTAAGAATATGTAGAGCAAGACTTCAGCTGATTGAAAGTGACATAAACAAGAAAAAATGTAATGACACTTAAATATGTGTCACACCCCATTAAATGCATAATGCGGTCTTCAGAACCCCTAAAGCCTAATAGTAGCTCAACTTGGAAATCAGTATTAAAAGTTTCCATTTGATCTTCAAAAGTAATTATTACAATTTTGTAGGATTCTCTTTTTCTGGTTTGGTTTGGTTTTGTTTTTTTGAGGGGCAGGGAACTTCCTTCTTTGTTGATACTGTCAAGGCAAATTAGTATCAACCTGGTTAGTGCCTTTTTCCATATCTTTCAAGAGACAATTAGACCACTAAATATTATTGAAAGGTACATTCATTACAATTCACTTCAAGTGTATTATCTTGCATTGACATAGCTTATTTTTGAGTTAAGCAGAAAACCTCCATTTCTGACAGCAAATGAAACTGGAGGAGATACTGGCAATTCAGTCTGCCTTTGCCCATAGATTTCTTTCATTTTATTCTTCATGGAAGTTAAGATTTAACAGAAATTTTCTTAGCTCTTCCTGTATAGACTGGTAAGTAAGCAAAGCAGTCAACACTGTCCCGCACACCATCCTTGTCTCTAAACTGGAGTGACATGGATTTGACAGACAGGCATCTCACCGGGTAAGGAATTGGATGGCTGGATTCAAAGAGTTGTAGTCAAAGGCTCTGTGTCCAAGTGCAGACCAATGACCAGTGGCGTCCCTCAGGGGTCGGTGCTGGGACTGGTGCTGTTCAACATCCTTGCAGTGGGAACGAGTGCACCTTCAGCAAGTTTGTGAACAACACCAAGCTGTGTGGTGCAGTTTGCAACCTGGAGGGAAGGGATGCTATCCAGAGGGACCTTGACATGCTTGAGAAGTGGGCCCTTGTGGACTCCAGGAAGGTCAACACAGCCAGGTGCAAAGTCAGGGCACATGAGTCAGGGCAATCCCAAGGACAAATACAGGCTGGGCAGAGAGTGGATAGAGAGCAATGCTACAGAGAAAGACTTGGGGATGTTCGTTGACAAGAAGCTCAACATGACCAGACAATGTGCGTTTGTACCCCGGAGGCCAACCACATCCTGGGCTGTGTCAATAAACGTGTGGCCAGAAGGTTGAGGGAGGTGATTCTGCCCCTCTACTGCACTCTGGTGAGACCCCAGCTGCAGTTTTGGGTCCAACTCTGGTGTCCTCAGCACAGAAAAGACATGAACCTGTTGCAGCAAGTCCAGAGGAGGGCTGCAGAAATGATCCAAGGAATGGAACATCTCTCCTACAAGGACAGGCTGAGAGAGTTGGGGTTGTTCATCTTTGAGAAAAGAAGGAAGGCTCTAGGAACACCTTATAGCTTTAAGCAACATGATTTAGTGGAAGGTGTCCCTGCCCATGGGAAGGGGATTGGAACTAGACGATCTTTAAGGTTCCTTCCAACCCAGACCATCCTATGATTCTATATCATGGTATCACATATATAATGTAAATTCTTGAAGGTGTAAGAGCTGTAAACATCCTATGAATTTGATTTTGCCCATCTTAACAGAAATCTAATGTTTACTAGATTTTGCTTGGCATCTTTGACTCCCATAAAAAGAAACTAGAAGCTGGGCATGCTATCTGAACCACTGGGAATGTATACAGTTTCTAGACTCCTTTTTTCATGCCCGACTTCTCCCATTTTCTCTCCAGGCCATCATGGCTCAACTTCCCCAGGAGGAGAAGGCTAAGATTGCTGAACAGGTAGAGATATTCCACCAGGAAAAGAGCAAACTGGATGCAGAGGTGGCCAAGTGGGATGACAGTGGTAATGACATCATTGTGTTGGCAAAGCAGATGTGCATGATTATGATGGAAATGACAGACTTTACTAGGTAAGGACAAAACAACCTGTGTTGAGGGCTTCTTCAGACACCCACATCTTTCCTTTAGTTTGCAGATTATAGCCTATTGAGATGATACGCTCTGTTTTGGGGGATGCAGTTCTCTCCTCATGACTTCTCTGGATATTTCTCAGAGCAAGGTTAATCACATGAAGCTTTTGTCCTGTTTGTGAATCTGGTCTATTTGCAGATCACTTGGAATTTCAGCAGCAAAGATAATGTGTGACCTTACAGACACTCAACTGACATTTCGTTTAGTACCCATCTAAATGCATGTGCCTCTCTGAACTTTCAACATTTCAACACAATTTGTGTCAATCAAAAATAATGGCAGAACTATTTATATCATTTTGAACACTGAACTTCTTTCAAAAAAAATCCCAAATGAAATGAAACTGTTTTGATCTAATACTTTACTGGAGCCTGTCAGTGGTGATTTCTTTTTTTGCTTTCATCTCTTTTTTCCTATTGATGTCTTGTTCTTTTCTAATTGCAAAGCATCAGAAGGCCATTCGTTAATGATATCATATAAACAAAATTATTTCATTTAAATATAGTCATATTTTTAATCACACTAGGGAAAACATTTTACAAGATTCTTTGAATTACAGATCACCATAATAAATTAAAGGATTTTCAGTGTTTATTTTTAATGAGTTTAAATGATATTTATCAAAATGTGATTAGACAAAACTGGACAAAAATCTTCATGTTTTTTTCTTCAGAATTGAAATAAAGCATCCATTTCTTCATCCTACCGCGATGTTCAAATGGATTTCTTAATCTCTAGCTCATCATATGCCTTGTATCTGGAGCCTTCAACCCGTTTTGGAGGAGACAGTCTCCACATTGACAATATAGGATTCGCACATACCAGATAGATAGGGGGGTGAATAAATGTCATTAATTTGCAAATAACTTGACTGTTTGCATTTACATAGTTAATTGGTATAGGCAACAGCAACCATTTTTATCCATTTAAAATTTAATTATATAGAGAGAAAGTTTGCTTACTTTAACACGTTACTACTATACTTCTTTTCAAGTAATTATTCTCTCAGCTTACTTGGTTTTTCTCTCAATTTGTGCTATTATAGCTACTCTTTTTGCAGTAGACTCACCACTCCTGTATAGCAAATGATAGTGTAGAACCTCCTGTGAAGGGGGATATTCTAAAGGAATCTTAGTTACTTTTATATTTGTGTTGTCTTTGGGTCTCTGATCTTTTGCCCCAAAGCAGAGTCAAAAGCTGTCCAAACAGTGCCATAATTTCATGGAAGGAAGAAATAATGTTCTAAAGCAACAGCCCAGAATACGAACACACTCTGCAAACTCCCAGGCAATCTTTGATACATTTAACATCAAATTGAAAGTTTTGTAATTACATTTTCTACCATCAAAAGAACAGAACTGATATGAGAGCGAGAGAAAACTAGTCACATTTGAAGTAAATTAAAAAAAAAAAAAAGCGCACCTCAGTATACATCAGATTCAGTAAAAACTTGTTTAATATATTCCATTAAAACAGAACAAAGCCTTTCACACCTTTTTGGTTGACTGTAACCTCAGCAGCATTAAAATAGAATAATTCTTCAAACGTATGGAGTTTGCGACAGTCAGATCTGCTGATGTAATTAATGTAGAAGCATACGAGGTCACTATGAAGGATTTTTGCATCATTTGAAGTTCAACAAAAGTGGGACACTTGTGTTTTATTATCTGTTTAAGGTGGAAATGAAAGTATGGAAAGAAGATAAAAATAGAAATACGTTTCAGTTTGTTTTTCTTGGAATTACAGATGAAAAAATGTAAAAAAATATACTATTATATGCTTAGAAAAAAATGCTTTCAGTTTTAGCTTTAAAAAAACCCTAAGTTTAGTCATATTATGATTTTTCTATCACTCTTGTCTGAATCTATATTTCTCCATATAGTATAAAAACAAACAAAAAAAGAAAGTGAGCTCACTTCCAACTCAGCCATTCTCAGGAGCAGTAGGAAATTTATTATTACAGGATTAAAGTTTTGGGTATGAAGCAAATTCAGAAGAGCCTGCAGTGGCTTTTTAATTTGTGTCTATATTTCGGTAACTTTAATGACTGAAATCAGAGTTTTGTGCATCATCTTAAGAGTACAGTGAAAGATCAGTCTTACAGCTAATTATATATGTTTTAAGTGTAACATTTAAGTGTAACAAGGATTATGCTTCATGTACCTGTTTTCTGACAAAAAGCTACTAAGAAAAGGTTGTCTGAAATGTGATATCCTTGCTCTAGACATGACAGGCTTAACATTTAGCACTGGCTTGGGAATAACAGAATTTTGAAATAGTTGTGTATTCCAGAAAGAATGTTGGCTTAATGAGCACTTAAAAATGCATATACTATTAAGTATAGTGCATGTGCTTGAAGGTACCTTCATACTAAATTGCTAGCGAGGCATTTTATAAGAAAGAAGAAATGTAGCAGACCAATTTCTTAATCAAGCTGTACTATAGTTAAAAGGGGAAAAAAACTAATAAATTAAGAAATCATTCATGTTACTATTTTAAAATCAAACACTAAACAGGGTCAGTAAAACCACTGCCTTCCGTGATTTATTTAGGTTGCACATCATTATATTGTATTTCACAGAGGTAAAGGCCCCCTGAAGAATACATCAGATGTCATTAATGCAGCCAAGAAGATTGCAGAGGCAGGATCGAGGATGGATAAATTGGCACGGGCGGTAGCTGATCAGGTAACAACAAAAATGAGCAGAAATGTAAGGTAACCTCTATCAATGAGTTGCCTTTTGCTGGAAAATATCTTACTTGACAGAAAATTACCTGTTGAAAATCACTACCTGGATACTGATCTACCTATTGAATAGAAATTGTTTCCTCCATATCAATCAGCTAGGGTTTTGCAGTTCAGGAAAGTCATAAATGTATCTCTAAGCCTCAGAAATGCCTGAATTGCCCCACAGCCTCACTTCTGGACTGGAATGATTGTATTAGAATTAGACTCATATATTTGCTGTCATGAAAACAATAGAGACTTGGATGCTCTATTACCCTTGCCACATGCCCAGGAATCCTGATATTCTTTTTGGCTTGTTCTTCCAGCAAATTTCCTTTGATATGGCACTTCTTCAGGATTCCCTGACTCCTTTTCTTTTGCTTTGCATCAGGATATTGAGTTTTCACCTTACAGTCTCCTGCTCCAAGTTCTAGGGACTGCGTCTTCAGTCCCATTAACAAATTCATGTCACAACTGGGAAGATGAACTTGCTGCATTAAACTCCTGTCTTTCAGATTGGTTATCTGTCCACCTGTAGAGCAAGAGAATGTATAGTAGTAAAAGTCAAGAGCCAAATTTCAAATCCAGGTTTTAAGTAGCTAATTTTATAATCAGGCAAATTAATTTGACTGTTTTTTCCCTGGTAAACTTCCTGTAGTTTCTTTCCTTTCATTGTCATCAGGAGAAATTTTACTGGAACTGGGACCTGCTAAGTTCCTTGTATCTAGTCTTTCTCTGCAAAATAAGTTTTTTCTTCTTCAAGTAACCATGTAATAGTCAGTAACACATCCTGCCAGGGAATACAGGGTAGAGTGGCAAGAAACCTGAAGCTTTTCATTTTCCTATAACCTCAACAATTTTGAGTTTAGATTTTCTTCATTATCAGCAAGTATTTTTCCTGTAGTTAACCCATTCCAATCCTTCAAATGGAGCATCTGTTCATTTTAGCATAAGAAAGTAGAAATCCATCTGTCAGCTTATAAAATTCCTAGTCTACAATATTTGCAGAGGTGGAATAATTTGAAGAAAGAAACACAAAGAGACTTGCTATGCTTAGAGTGCATTGGCTTGAGTCACATTTTAAATTTCAGGAGATTGTAGCATGCACAGTTTAATAATAAACAGTAAAATCACTGTGACAATGAAGTGTTTGTTTTAATGCTTACACTTTAATGGTATTTTACAGAGCTTTGGAGACACTCATGCAATATAAACTTTTTATGGACAGTTGCATTTTTAATTACTATTCCAATGAGAGAGATCTTACATTTTCATTTGCTCCAAGGTACTTGTATTTCAAGCCTTGTCAGCTCTCTAGAAGTATTGCTTTAAAGTTCATTTCTTTCAGTTCATAGACTTCAAGATTACGGTAAATATTTTTGTATTAAATTGTCACCGGCAGGGAGAAGAGGCCTCTTAGAGATTTGTGCCTGAAAGTTGTGGCGACTATCTGAGAATGAGAGGCTTTGTAACATTGCCATAATTAGAGTGCAGATTAAACTTGACAGCAACAATGAACCTCCAGCTTTGTTTATCGTTAGTTTTAAAGAGAGAGAAAAGAGCAAAGTGACTGCTTTCAGGATTATAGGTGACAGCTACCTCACCACAAACTTACTTCTTGCCAGCATTAGCTGTTGGGGCTAGAGCAGTCATCTCAAGTCAGAGGCTTGGTGGTGGTACTGACTCGTGTGTGTTTAAACTTATCATATTTTGTTGAAGCACTCAGAATATTTTACAAGAATTGGGCATAAACTTTGTAAGATGCTAAAAAGACATACTGGTGATCTTTGCTCCCCCAAGCTATACATGCAAAGAACATTGTCAGTCAGACTTTGTTGGGTAGCCCCAAAGAGTATTTGTTGGAGACATGCTGTTGGTAATGGACTCTTTTAACAGTATTTCATTAGAGTGAATTACTGACGTCTATTCTCTCGAGGCAAGACTTTGAATGCTACCTACAAAGAGTGTTGTTTATTATGCTGTTAATACTGGGGGGGATGATGCAATTTTTATTAAGAGTCCCAAAGACTATGAATAAATTGTACTTGGACCCTTTCTAGTTATATTAATTATAAAGCCTTCACTGAGTCTACCACATTTGACCTAATGTAACTTGTATCAAAACACGTTGGAGATGCACAGCATCCATAATGGTACAGAATTGTAGACAGCCTTCCCTCTAGTATGAAGTTATCTCTTAAGCATGCAGAGGGACCAGCTTGTCTCACTGTGTTCTCGAGAAGAGCTGCAATGCTCATGTCATCTGCAGAGAGTCTATGTCACCTACCCTTTAGTAAATAATTTCCTCTGGCACAAGTTACTGTATTTATACTTTGTCAATAAGTCGATATGCTTTGCCAAATCTGTCAATACCAACACCTTCTGCCTCTCAAGTCCTTAGTGTGTTCAGTAAGGAGCCTGGCTTCTGCCAAGTCTGAAGCAGAGCCATGTCCTCTGAAGGTCTGCACAAATGCCACAGAAGTTGGCAAGATAGTCAAGAGTTGCCATTAGAGTGGATGTAATCAGTCAGATCTGGGTTTATGTGGACTTTAACTAGTCCATGTCAGGCCTTAACCTGGACACTCAGCCGGCAACCTGGAGCTGCAGGTCAAACTTGGTCTTTTGTCTGCTCAGTAGATTCTTCTGTTCTGTACAAATTGGTATCGTAAGTGAACCTCCCCCACAAACACCTATTTATTAGTGGCTGACAGATTTCTTCTTTTTATGAAAAGGCATAGTGCAAATTCAGGTTACAATTCATAAGCCTTGGTTTAAATGAAAGGTAGAGTTTGAATTTTCACATTTCATCAAGTATCTCATGTAAAGATGAAATGAAATGGAGCCACCTAATTGTCACTATCTTCCTTGATTACCTCTTGGTAATCATACAAACTCACCTACATCTAATCAAATATTTCTTTTGTCTGCAGTGCCCAGACTCAGCCTGCAAACAGGATCTGCTTGCCTACCTGCAGCGCATTGCCCTCTACTGCCACCAACTCAATATCTGCAGCAAAGTGAAGGCAGAAGTTCAGAACCTGGGAGGAGAACTTATTGTATCAGGGGTAAGCTGGTATTTGTATTTTGCTGGTGTTTTTATTTAGCCATTTTATGTTGCCCATGTAGCACTTGAAAGGGAACATTTTTGATGGCAATAACATACAAAACAAAAGTACATTGATTAATAAGCAAGCTTTTTAAAATGTTATCGCCATTATTCCAGACTTTACAATAACTTGAGTAGAGCAATTTGATTTTCCAATTACCCTTTGTTTATACTAACCTTGTAAAATCTTCATTATTCCAAAAGAAAAGTAATTTCATAGCCCAGAAAGTCATTGCCAAGCTGTGAATATTATAATTATTTGGAGCCTTTGTATATTTGCTCATTATAAATCTTCTTTCCTTTGTTAGTACTGGTAATTTCCTTCCTCTGTGCAGAAACCAGCTCTGTATGAAGTGCATATTGTTAAGATGGTGATGACTAATGGGATTTCATTCACTCAGGTTCCAATGCACACTAGGTTTAGCAAAAACTCTGGAAGGCCGGAAAAATATTTTAATTTCTGATGCACGTGCTGTTTTCAAATACTATTGGCAAGCACAATGATTATATGTTCTAATTCCCATCCAGTTAATTCAGTCAGTTATTTTCAATGAATACTACAAACTTCTTACACATGATCTGGTTTAGAAATAAAGACAGGAATGTACAGCAGCAGTGATATTATAAACAAGGAGTTTTCTACATTATTAAACTATTTTTTTTTCCTCCTCCTATTGTTGGGCTCTGTGCCTCTGGGAGATTATTAGAACCAAGCAATAGCAACTGCTGCTCTTCATAATTTTCTTGGTTTGTTCTTTTAACTAATCACCTTGGTATTAGCCTCGTGACACCTTTGTTGTCTTCTAACTCAATACAGACTATATTTATGTAAATATATATATAATAAGTTTCACTCTCCTGAGTGTGTTTATAAAATGATGGTGAGACTCAGGACACTTGAAACAAGATTGTTTACAAGTGCGGTTTTGAAAAAGCACCCTTTCATTGTTTAAGCCTAATTAAGTACGAAGATTGTTAGGACAACTAACTTGCGGCCTTCATTTCATCCATAAAATTCCCCAGTGAAATCACTGGCCTTCCTCAAACATGTCAGAAGTCAAAGCAAATGTTCTCAACTACATAACGTTTTGGTTTTTTGCAAAGCTCTATAGAAGGTCTTAAACATTTGCCAGACTTTCTTGGATCAAACATTCTGAAGTCATATATGCAATTCTAAAAGGAGCTGCTTAAATGTTCCTGTGTCTGTCCTGCAATTGGTCTTCACTTCTTGACGTATGTGCATATGTAATTTTAATACCTTGATCTTCCCACAGCAGTGAAAAGATCCTCTTCCATTTTCCTGATATTAATGGAGTAATCTGTCCTTGTATCGCTGACGGCTATGCCTCATAGTAAATGCTATGATCTTTTCTTACCTACTGCCATCTGGGTTCAGCTTTTCATATCCATTGAGTTGTCATATTCATCTATCTACAACAATTACCCAAATCAGTGCTTCTACCAGCTTGGCTTTTGTGGTTGTGTGTGTTTCTTTTTCAAGTCTCTTTATTCAGTGTATGTGGATGCTGAATAAGCCATTGTGAATCTCTAGCATCTATTCGTTACTGGAACATCACCATCCGTTGTGAAATTTCAGTGGCCGAACCGCTTGACTTCATTTCCAGTCTGGCATTGTTAGCATCTGCTGCTTACCAGGCTTCATCACCATTGTGTTTCTGTTTGGGTTGCAGACAAAAGCAAAACTGGCTTCAACCACAGGAATTATTGGGTCTGTTCCAAAGACTCAGTAGCGCTGACCTACAGAACATTTTAAGATTGCCCAGCTTGCTTCTTCCGCTGGTGCTCTGAACAGGAGGTGATATAGAGAGTCGAACTCCTGCGCATCCCTTTTTGAGAGCATTATCTTGTTACGTGTACAGTGCTTTCCTGATAGTGTTCTCCAAGCTGTTTATCTTCAAGGTGCTGGGTACTGTATGCTCCTTTGCTATCCAGAGATCTGGTATCCAAGTGCACATCTACATCTGCTTGTCTACTTGCTGCTTTTGCTTCCATCTTCTTCTTCATTTTCTCTTGGATAGCCAATTACAAATAAACAGTATTTTATTTGCATTAAAATGAAATACCATTATTTGGCAACTTGCATACAGTACAATGTTAGAAGAACAATAGAAATCCAGAACTCAAACTTCCCAGTCTATGACTACAGAAGTAAGTTTATGTGAATGCGCTACATTAAAGTGTTTTGATGTAAATATCAAGCACCAGGATGATTATTACAGTATTGTAATTTACTACTGCGTTTACTAAAAGCACAATACCATTCAGAACTATTATGGGGAGTAGAATCTCTGCTGGAATTTTTGCATTATTAAAGATACTAATAAGCATTTATAAATTAAATGAATGTATGCATATGTATGTATGAATCTATGTGTGGGCATATGTATATTTATGTAAAAAGGAAAGAGACATAAACCCAATTAAAACCTAAGAGACAGATGAATGCCACCCCACAGTTCTTATAGTTCTGTTAGAGAAAAATATGTTGCAACAGCTTCAGAAATACTGTGTACGTAACATATAATGTGCTATATATCTTTTGGTGAAAATTCTATTTCTTTTTTTTTCCCCCAAGATTCAGTAGTTCAGTGTGGTTTATCTCTGAAAATAAGCATAAAGCTGCTCTTGTTTGCTTTTTCCTCTATAGATTGATCTGATACTAGCATAGCATGTGAAGGGGTTCTTTTTGACATCATTGACTTTGCTGCAAATAGAAAAACAGATCAAAAAGTAAGAAAATGTCACACTCCTGAAGTGTAAATTATTTTAGTAAAGGAAAGAACCTACTGTTGTTTTCCCCTTTCCTTTCTTCTGTTCCTTTTCGCCCAGCTCTTTCTGTCCTTTGATCTTTCTCATCAAATACCCTGCATGTAGATAGCAAAATTATTTTCACCAGATAAGTAAGATTTGGCAATTGAGAGTTAGCGTACACCAGCCTAACCTGATTAATATCAATGATCCAAGGCCAATTTAGACTTTCTGTTGAATTGGCTTTTATGTTGTGAGGTGAGACCCTTAATTCCCGATTCCAATTGAGTTTTGAAACGTAAAATAAGGAAAAACTATGTTCTTCAGTGAGGAGCCTTGTAAACTTGAAGATGATTATAGGGAAGAAAGTAAAGAAAAGAGGTGAGGAGGAAGTTAGATTAAAGTAAAACTGAATTAGTATTAAAAAATGCAAAATAATTTTAAAAATATTTCTAATCTGTGTAAATGCTATCCTTACTCCTCATAAAGGTCTGTTTGACCTTGGTCCATAAACAGATATATTTCTGTAATTTTAAATTTAAATATTCAATTTTTAAATCCCCTCTAAGAACAAACTCCTTTCACAATATCACAAACTAAAAGCACTTTAAAATAATTCTCTTTGTCTCTTGCCTTAGTTTCTTTAATATGATGTATATTTGCTTCATAATCCGTTGCACCATTGTATTGGAAAGAATACGCTACTCTCAGTGAAGCATATACTCTCATTTACATATACTTAGTTAATGCTGATAGCCTTTTTGTGATAGCTACTTTTGTTGAGTAGAGTTGGCTTTAAGCGCGATGTTTGTTATTTGGATAAACATTCAGACTTCTTCTAACTCTAGGACTGCTTTTGTTTTTTTTCGTATTCCTGTCTGACTCTTGTTAGCTAGGCCATTAAAATGAAACAGATCTATATATTCATTTCTTACCCTAGGATAAATATCCACTTGTTTTGTTACTGCTGCTCCAAAGCTGATCAGCTCTCTTACCTACTCTCCATTTAGGCTATGAGCTTGCATTTTTTAAAATTCTTGTTTATGTTAGTAGCTTTGCTACAGTTTTTCCCGCGGGATTATACTGAACAGAATCGAAGAAAATCCCTTAGCCAAGGCAGCCCTCTATTGTGTTCAGGTTTGATTTAAAACTCTACAGCTATAATCAGCTGTATTATCAGAAAATTTGCCCAGAGAGTCTTAAACTTGTGAGCCAGAAAGATATGCAGTGTCATACAGAGTAACAGCCATGTACCTTTGAACACTGTCCAAAAATATTGAATCGATAGCCAAAGCACACTCCAAACGTACACTCTAGCTGGGTCCAATTTCCAATTATTTTCAAAGGCCCATTTATCTTAGCATAATAAGCTGAGCTACTCTTCCAAGAGAAGGATTCTTATAACATTTTGAAGATACATGACAGTTTAGTTAAGATTATGACTTTATCTAGGAGTGAATTTAAGTGAGGACTTTTGGGGGAAAAAGGAAGGGAAAAGGGCTGGAGCCACTCTATTAACTTTGGGTAGGTCCCCATAACACCTGGACTGGGAGGTTGGGTACATAAAAATATTAACAGATATGAGATATACTGCAAAATAACTATATGTTTTTTCTTCATCTCTGATAAGAATAAAGTAGCTGGAAACAATCCTCATCAAATAGAATGAGCTTCATTATTTATCACAATCAGTGTACATCCAGCAGCTGCTTTAGGTGATCTGGCTAACAGTTTCCCTGTCAGTTCTGCATATGCATCTTACATCTAGTAAAACAAAATGGTTTACAGGTTTTACCCTTTTTTAATTTTTTTTTTTATTTATGGCCGAAATCACCCTAAACTGCCTTGTGCTATAAAAGCAATTTGGTATGCATATAGGCAGTGAAGTATCAAGTTGCTACTTATGAATTCTATAGACTCAAAGAAAAGTCAGATAATTTGAAGTTGACTTGCTATTAAAAGCGAGTAAGGCTGCCTTTCATTAAATTTGGATTAAGAGCTGTCTGTGCATAAGCAGTTACTTAAGAGCTACTGATGTGGTATTTCATTTCCCCGCATCAGAAAGCTTTCGTGGGATTTTTCCTTTGTTTGTTTTCAAGTAGGCAATCGGAGAGAACCTTTGCATTTAAAATGCTTAAGGGGATGGAGAAAATGTTGATTTGGAGTTTGGTAAATAAAGTAATCTAAATCCTCCTGAATCAGGCAAGAATATAGCATTATGTAAAAGAAAGTTTGCTGAAGAGACAGTTGACGTATTGACAGAACTATCGAGTTCCTTCCAGATGTTCAGGAGTGCAAAAAAGGTTTCCCCTGTTACTTAGCTAGCAACAAAAAAAGCTTTACTATTAATAGTAAATTTACTATCAGTAAGTTTTACTATTCACAGAAGCAGTCTGACAAACCAGGATTTGTAAATATTTCTGGGCTTGGCTGCTGGAATTGACAGGCTGTCAGTGGTTTCTGTGGAAAACACCTAAGCGAAGACCTAGCTGTGCTTGATTAATAGATGTCACTAACAGAAATTTTATGTTTTGTCTGCTAGTGATTCGGTTTACTTAGAGCTAAGGGTAAGAACCGTTATACTTAAATAATTGCTGTGTTGATGTTTATTGGATAATAAGTGCTCAGTGTTACACATTCCAAAGAAGAGATATAGCCCTTTGTCTAAGCTGACATCATGGCACAACTAGGGTTTAGTTTATGGTAATACCTGACAAGTGGATATAACACAAATGAATATAGTTGGTAAAGGGAAATGAAAGGTGGACCAAGGGACCCTATAGATAATTACTAAATTGTTAAAGAATATAATTTTAATCCTGTGATTTTCTTTTTTAATTTAGACTTTTTTATAGTTTTTTTGCAAGCTGCTTATCATATTTACCTACTGTTTCACCCACAAGATTGTAGTAAGAATTTGGAATGGTCAAAAAGGGAGTTTGCAAATATGAACAGTGTATTGTATGTACCAATTCTGTGAAGAAAATATAAGATGGGACTAATCAAAATATATTGTTTAGGATGGGGTTGGTGGAAGAGTTCTCTCTTGAGACTTGGAATGAAAGAAGTGGGTAAAGGGAAAGACTTTGGAAATAATAAGTAAGTGAACCAAAGAACGTGAAATATGAATTATGGAAGGGTCAGGGGAAGAAAAAGCAAAACCAAAAGCAATATAGGAATATGAAATCAAAGAATTTTATGATGAGAAAGGACTGAGATAATGTTCGTTGAACTCCACAATAATCTCTACTCTCTTAGTGGAGCGAGTAAGGAGAGAAAATAAAAACGTAAGGTCTTTATTTCAGCTCTGAAGTTACCACTGTAAAAAGAGCTTCTAGGACAGGACAGCTGGGGCTAGGAGGGGAAAGTGAGAGACCTTGAGTTACACTGGATATTCTATTAGCTCATCTCATCTGCTTTGGAAGGAATTAAAGAAATGAGAAATACTTTGCCTTTCAAGAGGGAGATATATTTAAGTAACCTCTGCAGATGTATTTGAATATATGCACAAATATATATATGAGAGGGTGAAATAAAGCCATAGTAAGCGTACTCTGTTCCAAAATACCTGGCTATATGAAGCATGTGATACTTATAAATACACAGATTTTGCTAAACCTTTATCTGGAACAAATTGTCTGAGTTTTTCTATTTGTGACTAATACAGGGGTATCCAATTCCTACTAACATGGGCTGTATCCCTCGATACACTGTCCAAGAAAGGGACTACCTGATGATGTGGTAACACAAAAAATTTATCATCCTGACACTCAGTCGATTTACTACTCCTAAAGGATAAAGGCATCAATGAGTTATGCAGGTTAATCAAAATGAGTGCCAATAAAATCCCTCATGGTCATATATTCATTATGTATGATGTATTCTATGGAAACACTCTTAGGGCTTTCTGAAAGTTAAAACAGTGGAGAATTCCTATTTATTTTATGAAACAATTCAAAGACAAATAGAAAAAGAAAGACATAAAAGATGTAACTATAGCATCTCTAAAGCCATTTACAATATCTCTTCCAACTATTTAACAGTAACAAAGATTTAGTTCATTAGATGAAGCTTACATATTGCTTCCCAGTATTGTTTCCCCTTCTGGTGGACCAGAAGTCCAGAGAGTTTGTACAATTGGCACCTTTGGAGGGATTCAAGCTCCAGGTAGACAGTTCAGCTGATAAGAAAATCTAATGTTGGTAATCAACTCATTTTGAGTGAAAACCTCTACAGGAGACCTCCAGAGATCTCTTTCCAGTGACATTTGTACAGTGTTTTGATTCAGCTAAGTGAAAGATTCCATAGCATCTTATTTCTAAATCTGTGAGTTCACATGGTTTTGTGTTTCTAACTGTTGTTGGATTGGATAATAATACAAGTCCTGAGCTTTGGATATCTGGAGGATCATAAGTGTGAACCACATAAAGAACAGCACAGAAGACTTTGGAAAGGTTGATTTATTTTTGTTATTTTTTAGGTTATTTCTTCAAAATAGCTGAGTGAAGGTGGATTGTTAGTGGGCAGAGTTTACATTATGTAAGGCAAAGCAGACGAATGAAGCTTAAGGCATAACTGAAAAATTCAACCAGAAAATAATTTTTATGAAATAACAGCATGTCTTTAGAAGCTACAATGTTTTGATAGGCAGCTATTTTCAGGACTAAGAAAATATCTCGTTGTATATAAATGCACATGTAAACACCTATACACATAAGACAACATATCCTGCATAAATGGAAAGATGTTATCTAGAATTTCATTTGCAAAGCAAAATAACACTGCACTTTTCTTCATTAGAATATATTCACGGAGACAAGAAGCACGCACACTGTCTATACATCTACATTTAGTCAGTTAAAACTTGGACACATCAGACTTTTATCCTTATTAAGAAACATTTTGGCTACAGGGAACATGCTTTTGTGCTTTATCAGGTAACAAATATTCATGAATTTCTAAAGATTACATTTATTGACATTTCTTATTAGAAGAGTTTTCTGCAAAGAAAGGTATTTTCTGGTACCAAGTAATGTTAAGCCATTTAATTTCATAAGAACAAAGCAAAGTGTTACGGATTCAAGACTGAGGCTTGGAACAAATACAATCATAGAAAATGATTGCAGAACTGAAGGAAATACTAATGTATATGCTTCATTACGTACTACATTTGTTTTAAAAATATTAACAACTCTAAAATCCAAAGTTTGCCTGCTATAGCAGTTACAGCTTTAGTTCAGCATGTTTTTCTATTCCAGGCCATGCTGGGAAGAAAAGGGGAATATTCTAGCTTTCTGATACACAAACTCTAGCTCTTCAATAATTAGCAAGGCCTAGAGACCATTCTAGCATACCCCAAGGTATCGTCCTAAAGGACTATTCCTATAAAAATCAGTATAAAGAAGGAGAGGACTTCAGTGCTATCTGACGTTCACCTATTTTTCCTGTCTTACTGCGTTTAAAGGAGGTGGTTTGGGACCAAACCTTACCATTTTATATTAAATAAGAATTCCTTTCCCCTGGGGCATTCTCAGTTGGCCTCCTTAATGCACAGCATAGATTTTCTAAGAGGTACATCCTAAGGCTTTAACTAAAAAATTAGGTTTGTTTATTGCACATGGAATTATGGAGAACTGAATTTGCATAATGACAGATGTAACACACAATAGGAGATTTTTGGACTGTCTTTCTTATGCAGAAATACATCTTTTAGCTCTTGCAAGTATTTAACTTCTGGATTTGGATAGTGGTGAGCCTTAACCTCACTTCTAAAAGTACTATCAGAGGATGCTTTTGTAGGTATTAAAAGAATAACAACTTCAGTTCAGGCACATCATTTTCTTTGACTTTAATTATAGTTCTTGACAACCTGAATTGCAGATGAGTAACACACACAGAGAAGCACTCACAGACAAGACATACCCTTAAGGGAAAACATGAACAGGTTTTCCCAGCCTGAGCAGAATCAATTGGAAATATTGAACAAAACAACTTACAACGAAGTATTTCATAAAATTCACAATAGGAATATATTTCCATTAAATATAGGAACTCATAATAGCCTTTAGGAAGAGATCAAACTGAGTGAGGAAGTTTAAAAGTTGCCTTATATCTTTAACCTCTGAAGTATTTTCTTCCACACTTGGAACATATTATTATTACTATTATTATTTATGAACCTCACAGGAGCAAAGGAAAAATATGTCTCGTCTCACCTCATATCATTAATCTTAAATAACTGATAAGCAGCTGCATCAACAAAAAGGATTTGTTTTGTAAAATGTATTCAAGACACTGATATGGAGTCAAAGTAAAAAACTGTCCAGTATCAGAAAAATCAATCTTAATGTCTTACTGTTAGATATTCTCAAATGCTTTCTTTTAGCATCAATCCTGTCTAGTTCTGGCTAACACATCATCAAAATACCTTGTGAACTAGATTACTACGTAGGTGATAGTATCCCTAGAAAATGAGACAAAGCATACAAGTGATTTGTCCTAAATCTCATCAAAGACCAAATTAGAACTCTATAAAACTGGATTAAAGTATTAATATCCAAAAGAATGCAAATACACTTTCATCCTTTTTTTATACCTGCAACTAGATTCACTATTTCCATTGTCAAAAAATTAGAAAAGTTACAGCTTTACTCAGTCTTGGGTGGCATGTTACATATCTCATCATTCCTTAGCTCTGACAACTAGTGAACAAAAAATATTTTTCCATTCATCCATCAAGCTGATCCACTACAGCAACAGGACACATTTGGGTCAGAGGCGTGTCTCTGTTATGGTCTCAAACTTTTGTGGTATGTGTCAGCTTGGCATTTTTACATGGCCTTTTCAAGCTGTTGCTTCAATTCCTAAAATATATATCCATTTTTACCTTCTGTAGATATACCAGTAGCGCATATAATGTTTCTGTGCGATTGATACTCCTCAGCTTTTCACAGTCTTGCTATACTCAAACTTTATAGAAAGCAGTCACTAGTACCTGAGCAGTGCTCACATGTTCCCCATCATCTGTCCATCTTTTTGAGCAAGAAAGCAAGCACTTTGCTATTTTTTCCAACAGATCTTTGATGTCATATATGGACCCTTTTCTTAATTTGATTTCTAGTGTCTGGATGCAAATAATTAAATCAAGGACTTGATCTGTATTCACATAGTTTTCTTATGCTATTCATTTACTGTCTCTTTGCATTTACTTGCATTCATTTAATTAATCTTTGCTGTATTCCTTGGAACACTTGGAAGATTTCCCTCTTTTCTTGGATGTATATACATATTTAAGTTGTTTTCAATTAGGTGTATTCTTTCTCTGCTTTTGTTCACTGTTTAGATGAGTAATATGTTCTAGTGTATGTTCACAAATCAGTCTTATCTTTTTTCTCTTCCTTTAATTTTGTCTTTATCAACTACAGATATCTTACTAAGGAGGTCAAAACAAGATTTCAGATTAGAGCAGTGCTAGCCCAAGATAACATCTGGAGTATTATCTGCTACCTAATCTATTGAACTGTTGATATCGCATTATCATGATGTGATCTACCGCATTTCTCATCTTGTGTTGTTATTGGAAAATATTCTTGGCCATACGCAGTCTTCTGGAATTTATTTGTACTACTTCCATAGGCTTTTATTCAAATAAAAGACAATTTATTTCTTTGTAGGAGATATTAGAATTGCTATTACAAGTGTACTACATCTCTTACTTAAGGATATATCCCCTGAACGTCTGTCTCTTTATCAGAATGAGCAAGCTTGCTTAGCCTTCATAAGGTCTGGTGGTCATAGGAGTTTGAAATTTATTCCTACTTTATTTGGCAAAAACAACTGTGGTGCAATAGTCAAGTCATAGGTTACCTAAGTTATGAATTAACTGAATTCTACCTGGTACGATTTACTATAAAAACCTTTAAATGTTCAATTTTTCTTTTATCTTTGGCAGACTAGTAGACGTACATGTTAACAAGGAGTAAATGCAATACAAGGCACCAGAGGAGTTGTACCTCCTCTCTGTCTTCATACATGCAAGTAGCTTGAAATCAAGATGATATAGTGAGAAATAAGACAGACATGTTTAATTCAATCATGAACTGAAATTCACAGCACTATCATCACTTTGTATGACTCAGATGCAGCCTAGTTTTGCATTGTGTTCCTGAAATTATGTATCATCTCTAACAGTCACAATAGCTCTTCATTTAGTCAATTGAACTAGCTGATTTCCTGAGTTTTTAAATCCGCAAATATACTGGTTTAAAGTAGCATCTGCAGATATTGCAGGATTAGATGATAAAAGTTTTGAAGGTTAAGAAAAAAAAAACTTGACTTCTGTTGTTAGGTGAAGTGACTGGTACTAGATATTAGACACACACTTTCTTTTTTTCAACAGAAGGAAAGGAAAGAAAAACAAAGAGCACACAAACAGAACAGGGAATACACATTAACCATTACTAAGACTGAAAAAATAATCATGATTAGATTACAATTTACATGATCCTTGTAGCCACAAAAAAGCCTAAGGGAAACCATCAATATTAACTCTGTGTGCTTAAATGCATACTCTTAAGAGAGACTTAAGGAGCATTCCCTTTTCTTCGAAAAAGCAAGATCTTATGCTAGCACTCTTTACTGGCACTGAATAGTCCCCCATTCTCTGAGCAGTTTTATTTAATGGAGTTAGGTTTAGCAGCATATACTATTTTTTTTTTCAATTTTAGTATACAGCTAGGTTATTAAGAAAATCCCAGTGCATAATATAAGCAATTATGTTTACTCTCAAACCTGCTTTTCCAGAATTTGGAAGATAAAAATTCCATTTACAATAAATTAGAATGTATATCCCATTTTAAGCCCTCCAATTTCAGATCTTGGGAAGTTTGTTTTGAAAAACAAAAACAAAAAACAAAAAACAAAAAGTGCTTTAATCTGAAAGGTTATTATTGTCTAAAAATGCACAGTCTTTAAAAGCATCACCTCTTTGTAATTTTTGTTGATATTTTCCAGAACTTTAAAGTGTGCTTTGTAAATAAATGTGTGCCCAGAATTTTTATACTTCCCTCACTTGTTCTTTCAGCACAGTTTGCCATTTCTCATTTTCAGTGTGAGAAAAAATTCTTTCCTGACCTCCTTCAAATAGTGATGTAGGTGGTCTGCCCTCTGGCTTATTCTATTCAAGGGTCAGCCTAAGGGGCTGGATTGTGTAATGTTTATTCAGTACTGGTGGACACAAGTGTAGTTCCAGTTGTAGTCACTGGAATTTCAGCTGCTTGCACCAGTGTTTATATTTTCGTGCAGTTCCATTGTTCAAAACCATACACAAGATAATGCTGCTTGGAAGTCTATTAACCAAATTCATGCCTGACTTGATGTCAATCAGCTTTTAATAGGGATAGAACTTTCTGTCCTCTCTGGTTTTCATCAGAAGGTGCCAAAATTTATCCCCTTTCCCAATTTTAAATTCAGTAGGGTTTTCACGCTTAACCTGTGCTATGGGAGCAAGTGAGAGGAACCACCAGACAGCGGGGTTACTCATCGTGGAAGAGTCCCTGTTTCCTTGACCAAGCATAGCTCCTTCAGCACACGTTTCCCTCTCTCCTCACCTCTACACTACGGCACAATATTTCTCTTGCTCTCTCTCTCACTATCTCTTTTCTGTATCTCTCGGAAATCAGACTGGAGTTCAGAGCACTTTCACTACCTTTTATGAGGTAGAATGTGATGTCATAGATGGGGTCAGGGCTAGTCAACTTTCTACCCACCCACCCACCTGTGCTGAGGGAGCTACGCTTGAGACCGGAAGCAGTGACTCCTCGACGGTGAGTAACCTCCTGTCTCATCTATGTCTTTAACTCTCTCTCTAGATCTGGGGGTGGAGGGAAAAGACATAAGAATGGGGGGAAATTCTATTTATTTATTGTTTTTTTAATTTAGCCATAGTGCTCACAGAAAAATTGCATGCGTTGTCTTAGTGACCTGCAAAAAATAATTTCCTTCCTGTTCTGAAGTCCTAGAGTTAATGTCATCTGTAAAGCAATGATCACATTTCTCTGCAGAGGTGGTCCATTTATTGGTGGTTAAACTGTTCCTTCAACATTTATCTTGCATTGTGAAGAGGCAGACTCTAGTGCCCTTGCATTCAAATGCTAAACTCCCATTAATTTAATTACAGTAGTGCTGGGCCATCATTTTTCTAAAGTGCTTTCTGATTAAAGATACATGGTGTTATTTATTTATTTATCATCGTTATCTGTGGATAATGCCTGTTTATGCAGGCATTTCTTTTCTATATTCTCTGTTACTGTTTTTATTTGCTTTATCTAGAATGTTTATGAAGCTATATATTGATAATAGGTCAATTGTAAGACCTATTTTATAGATGAAATAAAATTCAAAAGTAAATTGTGAAAGAAGTAAAACTAAGCAGGAAATTAAAAACCAGGAGATGTAACTGAGATTTAACCTTTGAAATTTTTAATGAAAGCATTTTATTTTTTTCTGTGATAAGAACTTGAGATGGACAGGGATATCGCTAACTGAATTTCTTTGTGGTTTTTCTTGTGTCACTACCTAAAGATTACTGTTTTACTTTAAAGCACTGTCTTGTTACCTATTTCCCTTGGCCCCAAGTATTACTGCTTCACTATTTTAATATCCCTCAGCATTTTAAAAAAAGACAAGATGGACTACAAAGATCTTCCTTTCTTTTTCTGCCTCTTGGGTATCTATTAAAGCTGTCAAGATGTCAGAGCTCTCACACTAAAGGGCAGAAGAAGGATCATATGAAGATTTTGGCCCCCAGGGATGCCGCAAATCTTGCTATTCTTGTTCATTTAAAGCTCTTTACCAGCTCCATGTGGGGCCTTCTCGTATCTCAGTGAAAGGCACTAAAAGGCAGCAATGCATACTCTATAAATCAAAGCCAAAGAAAGCGCCGTCACAGCCTTTTCAGCAGAGGTGGTCCGTAGTCTGATTGATGAAGTACTTCTATTTTCAGATGACTAGGTTGCTTTGAGGAATTGGGTATAGGATGAAGATCATTCCATCTTCTGGTCAGTGTCATGCATTGGAGATTGGTCAGTAGTGATGGATAGAAATTCCTCACTGATGACTCACTGATGTTTTTTGTATCAATGCATCGGAGATCTGAAAGGGATTCTGGAAGGACGAAAGTTCTGTTTACAAAGCTACCAAAACTTTCACTAGCAAGTGTTTCCCTTCCTGTCAGAGAGAAAAATAAGGACAAAGAATCTAAAAAAAATATTTCCCTGACAGGTGGTAGCTTTTCTATCTTTGAATAATGTGCGCAAGAAGTTTTATTACTACCGTTTATTCCTTTAGTGAACAGAACATTGAAGTCTTCAAACTTCCTTTGCAAAGCCAAGAACTTGTGTAGCAAATTTAGCTTCCCTAGCAAACTTTGATCTTTTCAGTAGGAAAAGAAAAACAAGTTAGTCACTAATGTTTCATTGGGAAAACATCATAGCAGTGGCTGCTGTTAAAGACAATTTGAGGTTTGTTCTTTTCAGAGGCAAATGCTTTGAGGGGAAATTTAACTTAGATTCTAAGCACATCCTTTGATGAGTTTACAAAATTGTCTTTGTACGTAATTATTCTTGCATAATGCAGGAAATCTTTAATTTTTGCACAGAATTAGTAAAACGTAAGGACCAACTGTACAGTGCCCCTAATCTAAATTCAGTGATGTAAAAGACTTTGGTAGCATGGAGAGGGAAACTTTTTAAAAGTGATACAAGGATTGGGAACAGGAAATCTGAATTAATATCATTCTATAACTATGGTGAATTAGAGATAGTAATCAGAACTGATGGGATGCTGTGGAACAGAGATGTCAGTGGATTACTTTTAAATCCAGAAAAATGTTCTCTTTAAAGTTATTCTAAAAGGAACAAATTAGCAACTGGCTGATTTAGGAGGGAGTTTGTAGAGGGAATGAGATTCAAAGTGACATAAACTGTTGCGATAGTTAACCTGGAATCTGCCTGTGACAAAGCAAATTTTTGTCCATGCAACCCCAGGTTTGAAGCTTGCTTGAGTAGCATAACACTGGGAGAATAAATAGCCTAATTTTACATTTACTGAGCTAATTCCTCTGTTAAATTATTTTACTGGCAGCTATGATTTAAAATAAATAAATAATTAAAACATCTAAAGTTCACAGATTTCTGTATTTTACAGCTTTGGCTTAAATGTGTGTTCAGTTAATTGTGATGTTTGTTTTAACTGTATTATTTACATGTACATAAATTAAAGTAAAATACAGTAAGGCCTGGATTTCAGCTGATTTTATTTAGCGTGCAAGATGGAAAATTTAAAGCAAATATCTGAGCAGCTTCCTCCAATATATGCTAGTTTGAAATGACTTAAATCTTAATAAGTGTTTGGCAAACTGAGAGTTGCTTTATGGTGAGGCGCACTGTGTATTACTGATGCAAAGCAAACTCCATAACGAGTATATTTATACCTATATATTTAAGGAGGTTAGCATTTAAATTACAGATTTGTTTCTCAGTCATAATGGCAAGGGGTGAGCAATACTTTCATGATGTAAGATCATATATAGAAATCAAACACTTTGCAGCATGATTAAGATGGCTATGTAAAATTTCCAATTTTTCGGTATTTGCCAGGATGATTTATCTTACAAGTTGAATTAAAACTTTGTGGGTTGGTTCTTACCTTCTTTTTCTATATGAGAAGTGAGGGAGAGCTGTGAAATGCACCATCTGTTCGCAAACTGTGTCAGCTGGCAGATAGATGCTTATCACCTTGCCCTCTCTAACTGCAGTTTTAGGCTGGTGTAACACCATTGACTCAAAATGAATTTCTTTTAATTTAATCTTGTTTAAGCAAAAGAAGTCACCATGAGGACTCTTCATGTTGATTTAAATTGCAATCCTTTTAAACTTCGACCTCAGCTCATTTGAATTGTCAACAAAAATGCTCAATAGCACTTGGACTGAGTCTAAAGGTTGGAGGAAACTAAGACTGCCTTAACACCCCGGACTTCCTGTCTCTGGGGCAGTTACACCTCAAAGACATAAAATGTGATTCAGTTCAATTAAATGATTCAATCATAATCCTCTGGATCTTCATCAGTCCCATCTGAGTGTCTCGAACTCACAGTGGTATACTCTTGCAAAAGTGAAAACAGAAGCAAATATTGTCATTATTTCCCTCCCACAAATTAGAATCTTGAGCCACACTCAAAGCAGAAGAGATCTCTAGAAGAATCAGAGAATTGTCATGGTTGGAAAAAACCTCTAAGATCACCATGTCCAACTGTCAACACCCCTCTCCCCCCCCAAAAAACCACAAAAACCAAAGGAACCAACCCCACAAAACCAAAAAACCACCTCACCATCCCACCAGATCACATCCTGAAGTGCCTCATCTACATATTTTTTTAATACCTCCAGGGATGATGACTCCACCAACTGCCTGGGCAGCCCGTTCCAGCACCTGGCTACTCTTTCAGTAGAGAACTCTGTCTATTATCTGATCTAAACCTCCCCTCGTTCAACTTCAGGCCATTTCCTCTTGTCCTGTCATTAGTTACTTGAAAGAAGAGGCCGTACTCACCTCGCTACAACTTCTGTTCAGGGAGTTGTAGAGAGTGATAAGGTCTCCCGTCAGCCTCCTCTTCTGCAAACTAAACAATCCCAGTTCCTCGGGAGCTTCTCATAGGACTTGTTCTCCAGACCCTTCACCAGCTTGCTTGCCATTCTCTGAACTCACTCCAGTAACTCAGTGTCTTTCTTGTGGTGAGGGGCCCAGAACAGAAGCCAGTACTCAAGGTGCAGCCTCACCAATGCCGAGTACAGGGGCATGATCACTTACCAAGAGTATGAAACACTACATCCTCCTTCAAGACTCTCAAGACCTGCATTTCTCTGTCTTCCATTCTGTATTCCAGTTTTCACTCTGGATGGCCAAATAAAAGTTAAAATAAAATAAAATAAAAAGCACACACACAGAAAAAAGAAAAACACGGGAGAAAGAGTTCATTGTAGTTTATAACTACAGTTTGAAAAATTATGAGTTGGAAAGGAATCTTACAGCAACACAAAAGCTACCCACCTCAAGTTGTACAGATGAAAGTAGGTCTATAGTGTAATGAAAACAATGTATTTTATTATTCAGGAGGATTTTACTTGAATTAGGAGGAATTTTTGATAATTATCTTCGTTGCTAGTGGAGAGAGATTCATCTAGTCAAGTGTAAACATCCGTATCTGAGATGTTCACTCCAGGCTTCCTTTATAATTAGTGACGATCAATAGCCACACTAGACAGCAGATATTCTTGTTTCAGGTAGATGCTGACACCCAGTTAGATTAGTAACATCTTTAAAAAAATCAGAGAGGCACGGGCTGGTGAATAAAACCACGTATTCAAACAAGCATAGACTCAATGAGCTTAGCCTTGGGGGTCTTTTGATGGTATATATCCATATGTAAATGATGTAAACTTTCTACAAACTCAACTGCTGAAGAAAGCAAACTGCCTAATTTTTTCTGGACATAAATATTTAATTTTTGTTGTTGTTGTTGTTTTTGTAAGGAGCATTTATCTATATAAAGTAGCTCTCTTGGGGCCCCAGTCTCATTCGTTTCTGTAGGTTGGAGAGACTGATGGGTTTTGTAGTATGTGGTTTTCCAACATTTAATACTTTTGGGGTTCTAAAGAGAAGAATTAAGGAAAACAATCTTAAAAACACTGTTTATTTGAATTCTTGGACTACTGGGTCAAATCCAAGGACAACTTTTTGCACATGTAGAACATCTCTGCCCAGATTGACTTTATTGCCTTTAGGTCTCTAAATATAATTTAAAAGATGAGGTATTCTGACCCATTTCCATAGGAAATGAACCTATGAAAGATCTCAAGTGATCCATGGTTCCTGGTCTTCTCCAACAAGCACAGAATGCCTTAGTCCAGCAGCTGGAATTAGGTAGGATGAGTGCAGGATAAGATATTGAGGAAATGGAAACTCTGAAAACCTTGCCTAGGTCACCAAACGCATCATCTCAATGGTTATTATGAGCAGCCTTATTTTTCTTCCTTATTTTCTAGAGAAACTGTTCAATTACGGACATAAAAAAAAAAATAATTAGGAGGTTCTAGTGCCACCAGCTATGAACAGTTCTTGGATCCTGACTAACATTTAAAGACATTAATTCACAATTTTTCTGACGCCAAGTTAAGTGCAGACAAGGCTAGAGATAATCATGACTTAACTTTCAATATTAAAGTTTAAGTAACAGCTTTATAAGAAAAGACCCAGTGCAAATGCTTTTTCATTTCACCATTCTTCTAAATAGCAAGAAAGAAAATCTGGAGATGCAGTTGAATTAATTTGTTTTTGTGTAGGGAAGATTGTCACAGAATCATAGAATGGCAGAATTTTTTAAGGTTGGAAAAGACCTTTTAGTTCATTGAGTCCAACCATAAGCCCAACACTGCCAAGTCCACCACTAAACCATGTCCCTCGGTACCACAACTACACGTCTGCTAAGTACCTACAGGGATGGTGGCTCCACCACTTCCCAGCGCGGCCTGTCCCAGTGCTTGACAACCCTTTCAGTGAAGTACTTCTTCCTGATGGCCAAACTAAACTTCCCCTGGTGCAAATTGAGGCTGTTTGCTCTTGTCCTATTGCTTGTCATTTGGGAGAGGAGACCGACCCTTACCTCACTACAGCCTCCTTTCGGGGAGTAGTTGAAAGCAATAAGCTCTCCCCTCAGCCTCCTCTTTTCTAGGTTAAACAACCCCAGTTCCTTCAGCCACTCCTCATAGGACTTGTGCTCTTCACCAGCTTCATTGGCTCTTCTTTGGACGTTCTCCAGCACATCAATGTCTTTCTTGTAGTGAGGGACCCAAAACTGAATGCAGTATTTGACGTGCAGCCTCACCAGTATGAAGCACAGGGAGATGAACACTTCACTAGTCCTGCTGGACACACTGTTTCTGTTACAAGCCAGGACGCTATTGACCTTCTTGCCCCACCTGGGCACACTGCTGGCTCAAATCCAAGCCTGTAGCACTTCAGGGTGGTGTTGTGACCCAAGTGCAGGACCTGGCATTTGGCCTTGTTGAACTTCATGCAATGGGCCTTGGTCCATTGATCCAGCCTGTCCAGATCCCGCTGTGAGTGGTTCTTACTCTGAAGCAGATCAACACTCCTGCCCAGCTTGGTGTCATCTGCAAACTTCCAGAGGGTGTCCTCGATACCCTCATGCAGACCACTGATAAACATATTGAACAAAGGCAAAAAGCACGGAAACCATTTGGCTTATGTGAATCATCGAGGCTGTAAATACTTCTGCATTTGTTGTTCAGGTAAAATGCTATCTGAAGTACTGAACTGCAAAAGAAGGCACAGTCCAAGTAAAAGGATTTCCTAACACAAATATTTTCTGAAGAGAGTACTACAGGACTTAACCAACTTGAGTGAGCTATTAAATATTTGTCAATAGTTGATGGTATTTTTTCCTCCCTTCTAAGCAAGTCAATTTTTTTCCTTTAGATAAGACACTTACTCTTGTAATAGTGAAAATGAGATGACTAACATCATCTACACTACTTTCTTAGATACATTTGCATGTATATAGGAGAGAAGACTAATGGGAGATATTTTTGTCTACAACTGCTTAACAGGAGGATCTAGAAAAGCCAGATGCAGACTTGTCAGAATGCATAGCAACAGGAGAAGGGGCATCAAACACAAGTTTTAACATGGGAAATTCTGATTACATATAAGGAAAAAAAGTTGTAGCTCGAGGGTAGTGAAATTCAAGTGCAGGGTGGAGGTCTTCTAGTCCAGAGATATAAGAGATTATCCATCCTTGGACATACTTGGAATTTGAGCAAAATCCTGAATAATTTCATCTAATTCTATTTGTTTTGAACAGGGAATTAGACTAGGTGACCTCAAAAGGTTCTTTTCATCCTGAAGTATTCTATGATTATATGAATCTTTGCATAATAAAATGTGAATAATGAGAAGAAGCCTTTGGAATTCAGAGCAAGATTTTACTCATTCCAATTTATTCTTAACTTGCTGTCATCATTGCTTGTTCTTTCCTTGTGAACTGCAACGGCCTTTACAATTGTTTCTATTTTATTCTAGCTTCATTTGTTTGCAGTCTCCGGTAATTCTTACATATTTTGTTGGTTCTTAATAACTTCTAGTGTTATCTAAAGTTAAAAATATACTGAGCAACTGCCTTCACAGATTGTATATTCAGTAATTGACCAGGGAAAAAACCTTCTAGTAAGGAACACGTGCCGAATGTTATTTAGTCATTGATTGAGTTGGTCAAACAAATGGAACCCTTATTTGTGAATAATGTATTTGGAATCAAATATTAGAATATCCTTTAGAAATTATTTGTCAGATATTATTAAGGTAGCTCTGTCAGTGCGGGGACTTTTCTGAAAAGCTGAAATGGGGCTCTCTCTTGAAGACTATTGTGAAGATTTGATCCTGTTTCTTTATTTCATTGCATACTGTTGTAAAGTCCTGGAAATTGCTCAGCGAATCAAACAGAGAAGGGAATGTTCTCACTGATTGAGTTGAGCAACACTGCAAGGACCCTCAGCTCCAAGGAAGTAAAAGCCTTTTAGCACCTCAGAAGTGATCAATATCTTGAATGATCAAGCTCTTTATATACTTCTGTAGGACAAAAACTATAGGTGGACAATGGCAGGCAAAGGTAGGAAGCAAGGAACAATTGTCCTGGTACAATCTTCCATTCCACAAAAGGATATTGTTTTGTTCCTTTAAGACTCTGTTTGATGCATTGTTTCCAAGCCCTTTCCTGAGAAAAACCAGCTATGCTTGTAGAACAGCTATCTCCAAAGTGCTTCTGTGCTGACCTGGGCAAGCACTACTTTAGAGACGTGAAGCTAGCTGAAGGAGCAAATTTGCCTCAAAATGTGACAGATCCTCACAGTTGAAGACATGGAGATAACTCACATACAGATACCGCTATGATACTTTTACAAAGTTGGGAAAATATCACATTTATCAGCATTGCAGTCTGAAATCCTGCATTATGCTGCTTTTATTGTTTTTATTGTGACAAAATCAGGAGGAATAGCAGGACATAACACATTATCATGTAAAGAATATAGTGTTTCTGTGCTTCATTGATTTTTTTTCATCCAAAGTCTCCTGCATTTTATCACTGAGAGTATGATTTCCAGCAAACCAGACATGATTTGGACTCTCTTCAGGTAAGGCTGTAAGAAAGGCATGTTTTTCTTGTTATTATTCCTGTTGGCTAGATAAAGAACAAAAGATTTGCTTTCAAAACTCCGTTTGAAAGAGTACTGGATTATTTTTGGCTTTTAAAAATTATATCTGTCTTCAAATTACATAGAAGTCAGAACTCAAATCAGGAGAAGAGAGATCAGTAGCACAGACCAGTTATATATCCTGTATTTCCTCTTTCAGATTTAACTGCACTGGGATATGAAAGTGGAAATTTGTACTGAGATGCTTTTGACAGAGTCCTGTCTGCACTGTTGTATCTGTGACTTCAGGTTCAGACAATGTCCTATCTTGTGTAGACTTCTGGCATATGAATCGCCTGTGTAAAATAGTGTATACAGTCCTGGTGATGCACAGACCACTGACATAAAGTTTGGCATTAATGCATTGTTTATAGGGCCTGATACTAAGCTTCAACAGACTTCTTACTCTAATTTTCATCAGTAAGCCTCCTGGCAATATCAAAAAAAACATAGTTATAATTAGCCTATCCTATAAAATATAGTTTGGACTTCATCTTTGCTTCAGATGTTTTATCTTATCGTTGAAGATTAGGTAGGAGCCTATATTCAAATAGGTCATATGAAAGTCTGTTTCCTGTTAATCACACAAGAATTCAGATCAAACCATTCCATGGGACAGAATGATTTTAAAGTTGTAAATGTGGTTGTACTAATTTTGCTACAATTAGTAATACAACTGTGACGGCCATTAGATAATCATATTCTTTGTCCATAATATTCCACTGTAGGCATTATCCTCCAGGCATTAATTCTATGCAGAATGAGGCAGATTTAGAAGAAAAAAAGCTTTGAGCCATAATGGCAGAAGACATTCCCATGTTTGCCAACTGTAGTTGGATGTAGAATGTGTTTCTTCTTCTACATTCAACCTTAGTAAAGAAAACCTGTAGTGTACACAACCATAGTGCTGGCAAAGTTGTGGGGTGAAATCTGTTCCACAAATCTACAAGACTCCTTTGATTTCATTGACTGAGGATTTCTCCCCTGGTCTGTGGAATTGTTCCAGATATTTGGGCTGCAGATTGATGTCAAATATCCTAATTCAGTTTTGAGGCAGTGTTGTGACTAATAAAGCAAGCTTATTTAAAAACTTCAGTGCTATATATAATTGCTTGTCCTTACATATGTGATATGAATTGTACTGTTTTAGCATCTTTTTCCTGCTGTGCAGTGGCAGATAATGAGCAGAAGAAAAAGAATTGGTTCTGGGAAATATTTTAGTATGGGTCAAAATATTTTTTTTACCAGTAAATTCTGAAAAGAATGCAACATTGTATTTATTAAATATTGAGGAAATAACCTACATTATGTTTGGTATCTACAAGAAAAATGGTAACTTATGCCTTATAGCAGTAATGTCATATTGGATAAATAATATAGACTGTAAATACAATTGATGAATAGAAAAACTTGCATACCTATCAGAAATTCCAAAACATATTTTTCACCTTTGGGATGTGCCAGGATGGAGAGAAGTCCATAATTGTTATATTTCACAAAAACAAACTGGGTAATGTTAACTTTTAGTTGTTTCCTGTTGTCTTAATTTTCATTTCACCATTTCACTTGTTAAAATATGAGGTTTCATGCTAGCTCATTAGAAGGAGAAACACTGACAATATGAAACATCAACCACTGATATAAAAATGACATTTTGATCATGTCTAAATCAGAAGGGCATTTAGTGATTTCCACAAATAGAATAAATTGGATGTAAAACTAGAGGGGCTAAAGTGAAAGAAGTGTCTGAGTCCTGCCTAAAACATGTACTAGCTATCTCATCCCTGAGCTCTGGTTCTCAAACTCCAGCCTCTTAAAAAATTCACATTTCCAACAGTCATGTTCCCCATGTGTGTGTTTTGCTCCAGAACATGCACATTATTATGTCAGTTAGAACCACTCTGGGTAACCTACTGCACTTAGCAAAAAACTAAACTTTGACAAGGTTTACAGTTGGGTGCTTCACTATGTTGCTGTGTAATCCAGTAAGAAATTTCAGTGCATCCGTAACTTATCAGGGCAGGCTGGATAGCAAAGTTGGAGATGCCTAATATTTCTAGTGTTGCACTTTTAGCTTATGGACCAAAGACAGCTGGATTCAGTATCCTTCAGACCGTAACCTGTGAGTCAGGCTTTTTGCAAGGCTTCTGTGTTAAAGATCCATCTGCTTGTAGCTCTTGATGAGGGGAGAAGAGAGGGGAAAGCAAAGATAAGATGAGTAAACAGGTGAATAAACATGACGTTGAAGCCTATTTTAAGTCTCTCAACTAAAAAGGTAAAAAATTATTTTTCTTTTCCTCAGAAATATTTGTAAGCTCTCTGGCACCCACTATGAAATTCGAGTACAGTCTCTACTATCTGAGTATTTCTGAGTTGGTGCATGGCTTACTATTTTGGATGCTTATGGAGAAACAAAAGATATGCAGGGCTCCTGGTATTTCAGTGCAGGAGCCTTTATGTCTTCCTACAATAAAATCAAAGGGTTTTTTGTAGGACTGCTGCATACATTTGAAGGCATTTTACAGGGCTAGTATTCTTATTTTATCATAAACCTAGACTACTTCTTCAAACCTCTTCATTTAGGAAATTATGTATACCTCCCCCCAATCTTAGTAGTATCCAGTGTTGAATTGTATTTTTTTACTGTATTTATATCTGTTGGGTTTGTGGTTTTTTTTTTTGTTTCATATTAAGTATTCTCAAAGCAAATGAATTCAGATATGATTTTGTCTTTTGTTTTTTTTTTTTTCTTTTAAAATAGCCTGGAGTAAGTAAATCAACTGTATAAATGCATCTCTATGAATTTTCTGTATTATGTCTGTTTATCTTTTAAAGCGAATGCCAGTATTGGGAGGCTTTTTATATGCTTATGCTTTTTCAGATTGGCATAAAGCAGTTAGCAACTTGTCGACCTCTTAAATTATGCATTTTAAAATAGCAATAGTTCAGACATGGCAGAAGATACCCATAGTTCTTGGAATACTTGTGTGCTTTCTACTGTCCTAAGAGATGGCAGCCTTTCTTAGATACAACCAAATGGGCTTGGCAATCCCTATGGATTTCTTACCTATAATTGAAAAAATGCAGATGAGGACAGTTATTCAGGGGACTGGCCACCTATAAAACACAGCTACTCCCAGAATGAATTGAATATTCAGCATATAAAGATGTAAGTTAACTGCAATCAAATGTGAAAACAGAGCTAGAAAAGAAAATAGTATAATACTATTTTCTCTATATACCCACAGATCCTTTTCTAACATCATTGTGGCCACATTACGTTCCAAATAGTGACTTTTTTCGTTGTTACAGAATTTCAAATATGTAGAATAGTTCTTCTCACAGTGGACTCATATCTGGCAAAAACCTTATGTGCATTTTCAAGTAACTAAAATACAGCTTCATCCATTGCAGGGTAGAGCTGACAAATAGCAGATGCCTCCTACCATAGGGATGAGTGCATCTGAATAGCAAATAGGCCTTTCTTGCATTGGCTGTCACTAATAGTATCATGTTTTATGCATTAAATGTGCCACAGAAATGTAAGACATAAGTATTATGAGTAAGATCTGTTTCTTACATATATCTTACATATGTATATAGGACTGGATTTATTATTAAGCACAGCTGAGAGGAAAATGTTCTGTTGCATGAGAATGTATGCTGGGAAAATGGTCTTCCTGATTCACTGTCCAGATTCATAATTGCTTCATGTAACCTTAGTTGCTCTAGAGGCTGTTAATTGACTTTTGGTTTGTGATAACAGCAACTGCACCTGTTCATGGAAATACGAACTTGCTTTGAAAAGGAGAAGAAGCAGGGAATGAACCCAGAACTCACAGATATCCTGAAGGGCTTGGCAGTGCCTAAATTACCTGCTAAAGGCATGCAAATCAAGTCTTAGCCAAGAGTATTGGAGAGGGACATTTTATAAGGGCCTGTGGTGACAGGACAAGGGGCAACGGTTTTAAAGTAGTGCAGGGCAGGTTTAGATTAGACATTAGGAAGAAGTTCTTTACTATGAGGCTGATGAGACACTGGAAGGGGTTGCCCAGAGAACTTGTGGATGCTTCATCCTTGGAAGTGTTCAAGACCAGGCTGGATGAGGCTCTGAGCAACCTGGTCTAGTGGGAGGTGTCCCTGCCCATGGCAGAGAGGCTGGAACTGGATGATCTTTAAGGTCCCTTCAAACTCAAGCCATTCTGTGATTCTATTCAAAGGGTTACAAGTTCTTTTCCAATCTGTTAAATCACAATTGGTCGTCCCAATCTGTACAAGGTAAGCCAGACTAAACTCTATTTCTCAATAATTAGTAACGCTAATTTTTTTCGCATTCATACATTTCAAAGTCAATATGGGCCATGGTTATCATCCAAGCAGTCTTCCTGCATAACATGCATAGGCACCCTGAATTTGTGTGCATTAAAAATGCCCAATAGTTATGCTTAGAGTATACATATTAAACAAAAACATCCAATATTGATTTCATAGTTTTAAGAGATAGAAACTCTCTTTCTGGAGTTCTTCTGATTAATTAATCACTGCTAAAAAAACCCAGGTAATTAATAACTAAAATGACCTTCTTCACCTTTCAGCCATTAAATTCTGTTATATCTTTATCTAATCTGTTGAACTTGAAATATTATCAACAATCTGTTACTATGTACTCACTGATTTTGATGATCTCATGTTTTAATCATGCACTTTATTAATGAAAAAAACAAAGCTGACTGAATCATTCCCATAAAAGATGGGGTTTGTTCTTGAGATTCTTTAAATTCTTGCCGGTTCCTCAGTGTTGATCTTGCACTGAGGACTCAATAGTCCATAGCTATGGACACATGATAAACTAAATATGATAATTTAACTTATTTCATCAGTGTCCTCCTTTTTGTACACTCAGAGTGTGATTTCCCAGGATCCTACATAGGATAAAGTTTCATGTTTTATAAGTAGGTGTCATCTGCTATAAAGCTGACCAAACTGAAACGTGCATTTCTGACTTTTACCAGCTTATTAGATATCAATCACTTGCCCTCTGTATGACATCACTTTCCCAAATATCATGTTATCTGCAAATTTCATCAGTTAAGTGACTTGGAAAAAAAGGTTTTTAAACACAGTTTTAAAAAACTTTTAAAAGTTTTTAACAGATATATTAATATTGTAACGTTGACAAATGGTTTCTCCAAAAGCCCACTGCAAAAGTCACTGATAAGCAGTGATTTTTATCTTTTTTAAACCTATCTATTACAGAATTTGGAATCATTCTGTATGTGCCTTGTTAATTCTGTATCAGCTGAATTTTCAATCTGCGACGTAGTACCAAGCAAAACACCTTTCAAAGGTCCAGTTATATCAACTGCATTATTTTAAGCAATCCAAAGTTTAATCACAGCAAAATATGATGTAGGTTACTTTGAAAATAGTTTTACCTGCAAAGCTATTTGGTTACCATTAACTGTAGATCTTTCCTCCCTTTATTTATGGAGTCTGTCATAGATATCACATTATTTTATGTGGGAGCACTGTCAAATGACCTGTCCTATAATTTCACAGGTCATTCTGTTTGTGCTGCTCAAATACCCCCAGACTAGGAACTATCTGCAATTCTTTTGATGTCTTCGCCAACTTTTCAAGGTTTATTAAAATCAGCACTAATGATATAGAACATTCTTAAACAACCAGCTCTTTTAAAACTACCCGTACTGCATATTTGCTCACTGGAAATACAGAATTTTTTTTTTCTGTGTTTCCCTTATTTTTTTGTGGTATATTTCTGATTATAAATATGAACATAACTCTGGAAATTAAATTTTCTCCTTTCTAAAAACCGTGGTATAATTCTTCCCCATTACAGGTGTGACAGTGCAGGGAGAACATATCTTCATTTGCTTTACTGTTAAGGAGAAAAAAATCCAGCTTTATTCTCTTCTGCTTCTTCAGCTATTTTGGTATTGTAATTGCTGGTTATTTTAGTTAGATTATGCGTATATGTAGAAGAAGCAAGAAGGCTTGATTGTCACAGAAATTCTGGAAAATTCCCCATATAGTGCAGGAAAAATGCAGCACAGCTTATAAGCAGATCAAAAACTCCTCAAAGCCTGAAATTCTCTTCTTGGCAGATAATAGACTCTGCTGCTCCAGTGTTCTACCCTTGCTTTCACTAATTACAAAGCTAGCTTGTAGCAAAATCATTTTTAAAGTTTTTTTCAGAATGGTTTATGCCTTCCCTGGGTAGCCAGCAGTTTTAACCTGGATAAGTGACCAGCTCCTGTGCAGTGATTCTTAGGTGCTGTATTCATTTTGAATTTTCCCCAGCATTCTCTATTCTTGGAGTTTTATGGGCCAATAACCTAAATTTATCTTTTATGTTTAAGAGGGCTTTTTTTTTCCTCCTAAGTGGAGGCAAACGTATTTGTAAAGAGACCTAAGGAGCAAAGCGCTATTTGCGTAGCAAGTCAAAGGCTCTGTTAGCATGGAAAGCTAATGTTATATTCGTGACTCCCTAACCATTGCTAGGGAGTGAAGTTTGCCTTCTGTACTGTGCAATAATTTCCTAGTGCTACTTTTATTTGAAATTTTAATTTTCTTTCTTCTTCTTTTTTTTTTTTTTTTTATTAATAACACTATGTTTGGAAAAGTGCATATGTTTCTGTGCCCAGATTTTGTGAGGAAGTAACGCACTAAGGGCTTGATTCATTGCTGCCTCATTCCAGCTTTATGCCACTGTAGCTCTGCTGATTACAAAGCACAGCTCAAAACTGAAGTAACACAGTGGTGTAGTAAGATCTAAATGTTCATTGAAATTATGTTCATTCAGTTTAATTCTTCTTTACTGAGCCATAATACAAGCAAGGGGGGCTGGAGGCAGTAAGAAAATCACTGGAAGTCCTTAGGTAGCCAAACTGGGTACATGGGATGGCTACCAGCAGATGCTGGAGAACACTTCGTAGGCTAATACTATTATGGGGGTTTTATGTCTCTTTTCTGATTCCAAGACTTGAAAGCATTTTGCAATATGAATGGATATTAAGGGCAAGAACTAAGTATCTGCATGTTAAAATGTGATTAATAATGGTGAAAATATGAAGCTCTTATCTACTATGACAGCAGATTGAAACTAGAGATAATTAAAATGGCATCCAAATATGTAATGTGATTTTCTAAAAGACGTCACTGTAATCCCCATCCAGTCTTGTAGAAGCACGTGCCTCTGCACACCCTTATCGATACACTCTATAAAATAACTAATGTGTTTAAAAATGTAAATTGCATCCTTTGTAAGACTTTAAGCATCTAATTTAGGTGCCTCCTCATTTCCAAATGCTGCCTTTAATAATTCTGTTCCTTAATATATGCCCCACGTAAAACAGCTACCAGAAATCTTTCCATAAAGAAACACTGAAAAATAGGAGGCAATTAGAAACCTTCAACAAATAGAATTCATTCAGGAACATGCAATATAGGCTTGATCCAGCCAGTTTATCCACATTGATTATGAAATAAATATTATTTGACGGCATCACTTTATATTTCGTAGTACCACCAGTATTTCAAGAAGAATCATTTCACAATGAATAATGCTTGATTGTAGATCTCTGTAGTAAATTAGAATATCCTAATTTAATAGAACAGGATCTGTTATTTGCCAACAAACATGCAGACTGCCTTATAAATCGTGCAGTAGTGTGACTATAGAATAACACTATACTGAATTATATTTCATTACTCCCTATTGAACAGTCATGTTTCTGCCATATAATGTAATTTTCCATCTTTTAACTTAGTTTCTTTTACTAACAGAAAATACAAATTAGTCCTGAGGAAAAATATTTACTGGGGGCAGGCAATTAACTATGCATTTCAGGGAATAGACCAAGTATGTGAAAATCCTTAAAATGCTCGTTTTGTTTTTTACCTCACTGTACGTAGCTGTTTATGTGTTTAATGAATCATAATGAGTATAAGGCCACAGCTTCGGAAATAAAACATAATAGGTAAGTCTGCAGATTAATGTGGTTTCAGACACAGGTTTTTTGTAATGTCTGTTTTTGTTCACATCAGTCACTGACACTTCAGAAAGAGGTTTCTCCTGAACTCTTCTTCTGTTAATGATTCAGAGTACTTGAGGTGAAGTATGATATGGTTTTTGTTACTGCCTTATGATTATTTATCTCTGTTATGTTGCTTAAAATTCATCTTAAGGAATCATAATTTCCCATAATAAGGAGCAGGAAAGGTTTGGAGGGCAACAGACCTTTTATAGTAATTAAAAATATTTGGGAATTTACTGTGCAAGTGGGGTAGAATTACAGAGTTAAAATCATATTACATCCAAAATTGTTCCTACAGATTGGAAAAGACTTATAAAAACTTGAGGCAGCTTCCATGGTAGAACTGAAAGGATTTATCAAAGAGCAGATCCCACTTTTTCAGTGTTTTGGGAAAAGGATAACTGAACATCCTAAATAGTAACCTGTGCTGCCACAGTACTTAAGAGCGTACTTTTAGCACCTACTAATTTGTGGATGTGCGGTTGGATTTGGCAAGTGCCTAATTTCTGGTTTGGAACTTTGAGACATTGCTTTGGAAGTACCATTACCTGCTTAAATTGTTTTGAAAAAAAAATGGCCAGGGAAATGTACTTGATTTCAGTGTACGATGGAAGCTTGCTGACTGGCAGTCCTATTGGTTTGAAGTTCAAAAAGTTCTTAAAGCCTCCTGCATCTTGAGGACCCAGTAACCTCAGAGAGAGTCGTGCACAGGAGAAACACAAGGGTATATGTACGAGAAGTCTGCTAAAAATAAAGTAAGATTCCTTGTGAACATAAGTAGCTCAAATATTATGGTAGCTACAAAACCTTGCAGTTAACTTTTTCATCTTCTTATTTCTTTAAGGGTTTTGAAATCTCCTTTCATCTTTTCAGATGGGATTCTCTAACAAGCTCAGCACTGGCCTCACGCTGTTCCCGTAGACATTATTGGTGGTGTTATCCTGAGCTTAATAGGAATAATTGGAATGAACCTGAACACGTGGAAAAATTCCTGTTGACATGTTTTGCAGTATCTGACATGTAAATTTTTAAAGGTTTAAGTGAGATGTTAAGGGATTTATTCTTTTTTCTGAAAAGAGAGACTTCTTCACCAGTAAGAAAAGAATCAACAATAAAAAACAAACCAAACCAAAACAGTCAACACAAGTTTCCCTTTGAATTATTAAAAAATTTAATGTGAAGTACCACAGTCTTAACCTTTGCTGTTTGGTGCATGTTGTTGCTGGTGCTCGTTACTCCAAGCTGCTTGATTAATCCTGAGGTGGAGGATTCCTTTCATGTTTAATGAGATGTGAGAGTATCCAGTCTTCAGTCAGGAAATGGTCCAGTGAACCAGTCATGGAGTAACCTTGCCGTATCTCATTTTCTTTTCCATTTGTAGCTGGACAGTGCCACATCTCTCATCCAGGCAGCTAAAAATCTGATGAACGCTGTGGTCCTTACAGTGAAAGCATCCTATGTGGCTTCTACTAAATATCAGAAGGTCTATGGTACTGCTGCAGTGAACTCACCAGTTGTATCTTGGAAGATGAAGGCCCCTGAGAAGAAGCCTCTAGTAAAGAGGGAAAAACCAGAAGAATATCAGACAAGAGTGAGAAGAGGGTCCCAGAAGAAACATATTTCCCCTGTACAGGCCTTAAGTGAATTTAAAGCTATGGATTCATTCTAAACCACTAAGCTTTATGAGGAGGGTTTTATATTCTTTTTGTATGCATACCTGCCGACTTGTATGCGTCTGGCATGGGGTGGGGGGAAGCAGTGTCAATTTGCATGCGACCTGAGACTCTATTGAAACAACTTTCTGCAATGCCAAAATTTAGGGCATTCTCTTCTGATGTTAAATGGACTTATTCCAAGCTTCCTTTTTCAACTAAAGTATAGTGTTGAATTGGCCAAAGACTCTGCATCACAGGGGTACATGTGGGTTAAATAATAAATTCAAGTCTAAACCCAGAAATTTTTCTGCATGCAAGAAACATTAGGTTGGCAGGTATTTTAAGTGGACAAAATGGAATTGTAACGGTAGACAAAGCTTGTATTGCTTCTGTTCCAGTGCAAAAATGTACTAGCCAATATGCTTAAATGTGTGGCCCAATAACTAAATGATATAACTTTTAAGTCATCTTCATTATAGAATGTGAATTTTAAAAACAAACACAAACTAATTCATCTTAAAAATGTTTCTTTTAAACCATATTTTGTTCTTTATATTCTAGTAGTGTTATGATTGCTCACATTTCAATTAATCCCATTAATATGACCAGAGGTTTACTTTTGCCAACTGAATTCCTTATGGTGGAGTATGAAGCACAATATGGTGATTGACATTGCCTTTTATATTATGATTATTATGATGATGATTATTATAATATTAGTAATAGAAGACCTGGTGGTGGAATGTTTAGAGACACCAAAACTGACAGTGTGAGAATTTAGAGGCAAATATGTAGGTGTAGCTTGGATTACAGGTATCTGACATACCATTGTAACCACTAACTCAATAAACTCATTTAACCTTGGAATCCTCAATATGGCTCATTTCTATTAATGCACAGATATCCCCCTCATCGTAATTGATGTAGATTAGCGATTAGTTTTGCCTCACGCTTCCTTTTTTTTTTTTCTGGTGAAGGAAAGACAACATTACATCTATTGTCTCATTTTTTATAACCCAGACAGACAGGCATGGTCAGTGAGACAAGACTAGAGTTTAAATCAGAGACAGATTTAATCCTCAACATATATGAGACATGTATCAAGCATGGGGTGAAATTAATTGTTTAAATATAACACCTCAGTAACGGCATAAAGATAGTTCACTTTATTAAGCTTGTAAGGTTGGCACCTCAGAACCTTGGAAATCATCTATTGTGCCACGCTGCGTAGACCTATATGAAGACCACTGCACAAAGCCATGCAGTATCTACTTTTAATCCCTTTCAGCTCCAACAGTTGGCTCAACTACAGACACAGTATTATTGTTATGAAAAGGTCTTGGAATATATGAAAGTAAAACAAGCAGCATGTGTGTGGTTTTTTTATCATTAAATATTAACAACTTAAGAGAACATTCATGCCCTCATAAGGGATTGGAAACACTGTCATAAACAGTGAGGTATACCCTAAGTGACATGTATAACCCTTACAGAGTTTTTGAGATGTGTTTGGATGCTTATTTCAGATGCACTGATTATTCCTCAAAATAGCAAAGTACCAAATTGCGTTCTATTGCCCTCCTACACAATCTATATGAAGAAATGTACTCTCAGAGGCCTTTTAGGAAATTACTATATTGGCTTTGTTTAGCTGTAGTGTATAATAATAAAAAGGTTCCCCAATCAGAACTAGGAACCATATGCACGATCAAAATACATTGCAAGATGTGGGGAAGTTCACAAAGAGCTTTCCCTATAATGCCCTATAGTCTGACATAGACTGGCATTCCTTGTGGTACCGATAAACTACCTAAAAGTAATCGGGATCCTTACAAATGAAATTAGAGACAAAAGATGGATACAGAGTTTAAAGAAAAAAATAGCAAAGAAGAAACAAATAAAAATGTCCTGGCGTGATGCATTAAAAAAGGAAACAGGCAATTGGCCACAAATAAAAGTAATAGCACTTCTTCAGAAGTGTTTTTCTCTAACACTGTGATGGACTAACTGAACGGTTGCTTCAAAATTATATTGTTGCTATAAGAGGCTGTCACGGGGGCAAGAGGAGGATATAGGAGACGCTTTTCCCGTTTTGTTGTAGAGCTTTGACCAAGGGTCTATTTGCCACCAAAAAAAAAAGTGAAATACGCTTCGCTCAGATAAAAGCAGCACTACGATTTATTAATTTGTTTTGTTAATTAATAAAAGGTCAAAAAGTTGATTAAGGTTCGATTGATGGCAAGGTCACTACATTACTTACTACAAGGCAATTAATTAAAAATGAGTAGGTGTGATTACAAATATACAATCAAAATAATATGATTATTTTTAGATTGAAATAGGTGGTCTTTATGGGGATTGTGGCTGGAAAAGGGGAAAGGGTAGCCCCCCCCCATTTGACAACGGTTTATGTCTAAGATATGGGGAAAGAATGGAAAATGTCCTTTTGTTTACTTTCCAAGGCTTCAGGTTGGACTCCCTTGCTTTCTAAGCTCCTTCAGAGAGGGGCCTAGGTGCGGCTAGACCCAACCTTAGACCCAGACAACACCTCAGAGATGTTTAGAAGAAAGCATATAGACAACTAGATCTATGAACATATCTTGTAGAGTCTGTACAGGCTGACAATCCGTGGCTAAAGAAGATGCCTGTAATAGAAGGAATCCATTATCAGTCACTCCGTCAAAATAGTGACAATGTCTGCAAAATGCTAAGGAACAATATAGTCCATGAAGGTAAAACCCAGAATGATACTGGGCAACTTAGTTCATTTGACTTAGCATCCTGCTTTAGGGTGGATCATTTGCCTTTTGAAGGGGTCCAGCTATGCTCTAAATATCTTTATGGCAGCATCATAAAATTCAGTGTTGATAAATGAAAAGAACGTATCAGTTCAGTGCTCAGCTCATGTAGTAAAGCCAGCAGAATGTTAAGGCTGATGAGAAGAGGTTTAATAAAGAGGAAAATAACAGATGATACTATACATCAGGGATGTGCCTATGTTTGAATACTTCACGCAGTTTTTATCAACTCATCTAGAAGAAGAAATGGTGTAGGATGGAAACAAGGATTACTGAGTCTGGTATTGCTTTCATAAAAGGAGAGACAAAATAACGTAAGAGTCTCCAGTTTCTTTAGGGTCATGAATAGTGAGGGCTATGAGATTATTAAAACAGTGCTGGGTTAACAGTTGTAGTCTATGATCTTAAAAGGTCTTTTCCAACCTAAGTGATTCTATGATTCTAAATAAGAAACAAACAATCACTGGTCCTTGAAACTCAAAAATGAGGAGTGACACAATGAATCATCAAACAGCAAATTCAATAATTAAGAAATTTTTTTTTCTTAAAAGAAGTAAATTGTGGAATTCATTTTCACAATGTCACAGTTGCCAAAATGATAACAATTTCATTGGTTACACCAACCAAGAATTCATCCCATAGACTTTCCATCTTGAAATCTTGCAGATCTTAAAGATCTGGAAAACCTTTAAGTCTAATATAAAATGTAGGCCTAAAATAATGTGTGTGAATTTTCGGAATGTTCACTATAGCCAGTCCTCCACTGAGGTAAGATGTAAGAGAATTCATACAACCTTGAAAATTTTTTCTTTGAATTGTACCTACAATGTAAGAAAAGTAATTACATTTCTCTTTCTAGAAATTACAATTATGTATGTCTTGATGACGGAATTTAGTAATTTTGAAATAATTATTTTCTTCCAGCAAATAAATATATAGCAAATGACTGGTTTGAAGAGCAGCATGGAGGTCAGAGACATCCTTGAGCGAGGGGCAGTTTCTATCCTAGTGTGGTCTTTCATACTGTAGTCACTCTTCTTGTTACTCACATGCCAGGAACTGTTTCTTCTCTACGAGAAACTAGAAGCACAAATTATAAGAGTGAGTTATATGCTTCTTCCAGAAATGGCTGTATCTTTTGGCCTGTGGCCATGAGGAGGAGGCTAGAGAAACGGGTTTGGCTTACTTCCCATCTCAATCAAATATGGAAAAAGGGCTAGCAGAATATTTTGGTTTGTAATATACTTCTTCAGCAAGAAAAGAAGCACATTTCTGAATTAAGAAATCAGAGAAAACAGGAAGCCTGAGAACTTTTAGGGAAATTTCAGAATACTTTTCCTAAGATTTCTTATTGGTTTATTTATTAAATTAAGAATCTGAGAAAAGTGAAATAGCCAAATATGTATTCTAGATCAAGGAGCTAGTGGTCAAGGAGCTATCGAGCCTGACATGTTACTATAAAAGAATACAGGTTTTGGATGGGGCAAAGAAATGAAACCTGAGTGTAGTCAAATAACTGAGTACTTTACTCCTACATAGTACTGTCTTATCCTTAATCCTCAGTGATTTCAATTACATCATTAAACTTATACATGAGTTTAAGTGCTCGGCTGCATATAAATGATAGTATTCATATGCTGAAAAGTTGAACAAATGCTTTGATAATAAGGAAGCAGGGGATAAAGCTCAGCATAGATCCACTTTCCATTATTTTCTTGCTACTGTGTACTTAGAGTGTGAAACACCAATCAGTGGTTCCATTCTTTTATATTTTAAAAAGAAATGGAGCAAGGTGTGGAAATGCAGTGGGAAACAATCCCACGAAGACAAAACTGCTGGGTGGATATTTTTATATCTAGCACATTGTTTTTTTATCTCCACATGAAAGCTGTCCAAAACAAATTTCCTGTGTTGCTATGAAACTCAAGTTTAATACAAAGGATGTATATTTATAAGCTTAAAATGCCATTTCTGCATATGAAAATGTAGCTTTCAATGGGATTTTCAAGCAAAAAGTGAGTTTTGGGGGTTTTTTTTGACATTACCCCCAGTATGAATCTAAATTAAAGGCTTATAATGGAAATAAGGCAATATATTTCCTTTCACTCCATTTATAAATAATCCACCAGTCTTTCAGATCAGACTTGGTTGTTCAGTTATTTTTGCAAGGCAGATGATAAATGCATGTGTGGACAAGGAAGGAAGTTGGACTACAGAAAGAGAAGTTTTTTGGTTCAAATCTCATCAGTAGTTTTTCCAGAACGGAAAACTGAAGCTGTGTCCAAGGCCAGACACATCATCCCATGTCATCCTAGCAGGGAATTCAAGCATCTATTTGGAAGTTGAGAACATACGGAGCTTGCTGCTGAATTGCACTTGCAGAAATCGGTAAGAGTCAAGATTTTTCCTCATTTCTCACTGAATGACCAAGTGCATCCTTAAGCAAGGGTTCACACATTTCTCCTGCTTTAGGTATTTTTCCCTTTATGATTCAGTTCACACCAAGCTATGGAGAACTTGACAGCTTGATAAAAGCTGTGGGGGGTAGTGTATTTTCATGCTCTAGTTATACCTTTGAAGGAGTAAATATTTAATTACCTGAGCAATGTTTCCTTCTTTTAATAATGTTAGGTGAGATGGCATAGGTGAGTAGCTCTTACCCGATAATAGCCTCTCCCTTGGGGTAATATTACAAAGTTTCCTTGTTGTTTGGTAATTATGCGGCAGATGCAGCCTCTTCCACAGAGAAACAGGCAGAGCACACAGGGGCTGCTGAGCAGTTTGGTGCCTGGGCCATTCAGCTGTACCTCACGATGCTGAACTGGCGCCTCAGGGGCTGGAGCCCTTAGTGAACAGGCCCGGGGTTTGGGCCTGTCCGCGCATGTCCATCATGATGCCAGTGAGAATGACCACAGAGCGCTCTCGACTGGGGTATAAATGGGGTCCTGCCTGAGAGCCAGAGGAGTTGGTTCTTAGCAGAGCAGCAGGCCCGGCAGCTTGACCCTCCCCTTGGACACACCATCCAAGGATACTTCCAAGGACTGAGGGAGTCTGTGTGGACTGAGTGATCATTGCCCCCCCCTCCCCTTTGAGTGAGTGATATCTCGGGCACTCTGGTGTTGGAGGTTTCCTCTTGATGAGTGAGGGTTTGCCCAGTTTGTTTTGTCCTTCCTTAAAGTTAGGAATTCGTTGTGTAGTAGTTAACTCCCGACAGACATCTAAACCTGTGTTTAGTTAAAAGGAGTGCTGGGCAACCCTGGTTGAAATAAACCCCATTTTGGATAGCGGCTGCTCTTTGTTTTGTGGGTGCCTCCGGGACATTATTGGTGTAGTTGGCAGGATGTCGATAGAGGAATTGCTATGGAGGCACAGCTGTGCGCCTGCTCCTGGACACTGCTGAGTGATGGTGAGGCAGCCAAGTTTTAGAGTCCCGGAGTGTTCCTGAGTGACAGGCTGACAGCCGAGGGGCTTATTGGGCTGGGGGTGAGCACCCTATGGATATGGAAGAGCCGGTGGTTATCCAGGTGATAGGACTGTTGGAGCTGGCATCGGGAGTACAAAAGGCCACCTGCATCTAGGCGATGTATGGGAGGGCGGTGACCACCTCTGGCCTCTCATTAAAGGGCTACCAGACATTTTAAAGATCCACGTCCAGGCTTTCTGAGAGAGGATTCAGAGGACCATAGAACGTCACCGGCAAACCCCTCAGAATCCGCCCGCGCACATGATGACTCGGGCACAGACATTCTCCAATATAGTGACGTACGGGCACGAGCTGGGATGGGCCGATCCGGGCGGCGGCACCGACGGCGGGAACAGGAAGGGGCGACGAGTCCGTCGCAAACTTCACCCCGACCGGCCACCCCCCGCGGGAGTCTGAACCCTCCCGAGGCGAACCGGGTCGAAGTGACAATCCGGGGAGGAAGGACCCGTGGAGAAAACGGATACCGCAGGGAATACCGTGGGCGATGCCACACCGAGCGCCCACCGATCGTGTCCGGGTGCTGCTGGAATTGCCGGAGGGGAAAACGAGGGGGCCGAAAGAAGCACGGGCCACAGCTGCCCGGCAGGACAGCGCAGTTAACCCTGTCGCAACCCTGCCAGAGGAACTGGAGGGGTCAAAAAAGCCAGAAGCTGCGATGTGAAGTTCGGGCCGCCCGCTCGGCCTGGTGAATTCTTGCGAATAGTCCGCTAACAGCGAACCTTAAACANGAATAGTCCGCTAACAGCGAACCTTAAACACACATTCCCGTGCATCCGGAGCGAACAAGTTTAGAGTTCTTAATTGATACAGGGGCCCAAATGAATGTACTAAATAAGCAGCTATCCGAGGAGCTAGG